>CAUYQG010072763.1:0-10563 GCA_963574415.1 Tarsius wallacei | reverse complement strand
TGGAACTACAGGAGCTCACCACCATGGCCAGCTAATTTTTTAAAAGGCCAGGCGCAGTGGTTCAGCTGTAATCCCAGCACTTTGGGAGGCCGAGGTGAGCGAATTGCCTGAGCCCGTGGGTTCGAGACCCACCTGGGCAACTTGGTGAGACCTCACCTCTACAATAAATCAAAAAAAAAAAAAAAATTACCCGGGTGTGGTAGCGCGCACCTGTAGTTCCAGCTACTTGGAAGGCTGAGGCAGAAGGATCGCCAGAGCCCAGCAGGTCGAGGCTGCAGTGGCCAGGAGCGGCCACTGCACTCCAGTCTGGGCGACAGAGTGAGACTCCAACACAAAAATAAAAAATAAAAATAAATAAAAATTAAAAAAAGAAAGTCTAAGTCCCTTGCCCAAGGACACACAGCTTATTAATAAAAGAATTAGGTCTGCCAGTCTCCCAAGTCTACATTCGGTTGTTCAAGTCCTTAGCAACAGCAAGCGTTCAACACATATCACTGCCTCCCCGACCCTTTTGCCCTACAGGTGGACCTGAGAGTATTGGGATGATTTCAGAGTTCTCACCTGTTAGTGGAGACATGTGACAGGAGCCAGGGCTATGCAAGTAAAGTTCAACCTGTCACCGTTTGTCACTATCAGGTGAAGGTGAGAGGTGATATTGTCTCTGGGTACACACAGGAGGAGGTTTTGACAGGTACAGACTCTTGGCCTAGATGGGCAGACTTGAGGACTTGGAATGCTGCCGGAGGTGGGGAGGGGAGAAAGGGGGCCAGCAGCACACAGCCAGGGCAGCTCATCAGGAACCTCCTGTGTGGAGCTGCCTCTGTGCCTGGAGGGAGTCTTATTTCAGGTGACTTCAGGCCACAGGAAGCTGAAAGAGGGAGATTCTCAGGGGGGGTCTGCCAAGTCATCCCAGGAACTCAGAGGTCTCACACATGCCAGGAGTAGCAATCAGAGAGGAAAAGGTCTACCTCTTGCATCACCCCATGAAAACCTGCTAAGTGGGTGAGAAGGGTGTGTGCTCCCCAGCCCTCCCTACAGGGGCATATCACCTGGTGTGGATGACTTCCCTCAGGCTAATGTGCCAATCAACCCCCTTCAGATATGCAAATATTTCCATATCTTTGCTCACAGGAGTTTTCTGCTTAGGAACTTTTAAGGTAAGAGCTCCTAACCAGTGTGACTAAAACACAAAGTTCATCTATCTGTCACAAATGGCAGGATTTCCTTTGTTTTTTAAGGCTAAATAGTATTCCATTGTGTGTCTATATACAGCACATTTTTTTAAATCCATCCACATGTCCACAGGCACTTAGGTTGTCTCTATACCCTGGCTACTGTGAATAATGCTGCAATGGCCACGGGGGTACAGGCCCTTTGATTGTGTACCCAGAAGCGGGATTGCTGCATCCAGTGAAACAGGCCAGACACAGAAAGACAAATACTGCATGTTGTCACTTAGATGTGGGATCTGAGAAGCTGAACTCATAGAAACAAAGAGTAGGATTTTGGTCACCAAGCACTGGAGGGTGGTGCCAATGGAGAGATGTTGGTCAAAGGGTACAAACTTTCAGTTATAAGATAAAAATGTTCTGGAGGCCTAATGCACATCACAGTGACTCCAGTTAATAGTACTGTGTTGTACGTTTGAAATATACTACAGAGTAGATTTTGCGTATGCTCACCACCCACACACAAAAAAACTTGGTAACTACGTGAGGTGATGGGTATATTAATTAGTCTGATCGTGGCGAGAATTTCACAATGTACACCTGCATCAAAACATTATGCTGTAGGCCTTAAATATATAACATTTTTACTTGTCAGTCTTCATATCAAGGTTTAAATTCAGAGCGGGAGATACAAGGGCCTACCCATGTGGCCTTGGGAAAGTTACAAAACCTTTCTGAGCCTCAGTTTCCCTCACACTAAAGCGACAATAAAAATAGCAACTACCTAATTGGATTATTGGGAACAGTAGTGACTCAATGCATGAAAGTGCTTAGCAGAGTCCCTGAAACACAGGGAGGGCTCGAGAATCTCATCACTATTATTCGTTGTCATTATAATTGTACCCGAGTCACAAAGTTGATAGAAGAGGTAAAATGGTCAAGTCTAAAAAGAACATAGTAAGGTGGCATGTAGAATATGTTATTATCATAGTCAATATTAAAATATTTGTGCTGGTTATGTGTCACAATATCAGCAATAATTATCATATCATTGATCATAATGCCTATAGTTATTAGTATTGTTAATAATATGATATAGTTATAAGCCTTGATCATAATGCAATAACCTTTGCGTTCAGGTCAAGAGCAGAACAGACAGGGAGGGGTGGGTGGCAGAGACCTTTCTGCAGCTGTCTCCTCTGGGCTCCGGGCAATGGACAAGGACTCGGCCCTGACTGACCTCAAGGCAGGGACTGCCCCAACAAGTAGGATCACTGCAGAGTGAGACTCTACCACGTCTTAAAGAAGGTCAGGGTCAAGGTCCTGGCATGCTGGTGGTAGCCTTAGAAATGGAGGGGTTGCTGTGTAAGGCCCTGGTTTGGGAGGGGGTTTCGAATGACGTGGGCTGGTTGGCAGTATTTAATTTAGTGAGGGCCAGTCATAGCATGGCTCATGAAAAGGAGGTCAGGCCTGACAAATCTGGCTGGATTATCTGAATCTATCCCAGAATTGGGAGACAACGGCTCCATAATGGGCAATTTATCTGCATTTCAGGGAGGCATCTGATCTAGAATGACAAAACTGATTGATTCGAAAAGGCCTATGGGGCACTTTAGGGAAGGGAAATTAAACTGAGACAGAAAGAATTTAAATCAGAGAAACCTATTCTACCCGAAGGAAAAATCTTCTTAAAAAATAATGATAAGGTAGAGAAAATAAGAAGGAAGTTGGGAGAAGTAGGATTCAGGTTTGGTTGGAAGACCATGGAACAGAAGAGCCCACTTTTAAAGGAGAGGCTTTTTGGTGGCCAACTTCAGGAATGTGATTTTGTTTGGATGTCTGTATGGAGAAATCACCCCCTACCTGTGCTAACCTGCCAAACCCAGCAGCCTCCTCATGTCAGTGTCAGCCAAGAGGCAGAGAACTCAGGGATCTGGCTTCCTAGACCAGCCCTGACTAGGGAGAAGGCAGCTGGCAGTGCCACCCTTGGGAAGCACAAGCCACATGCCAGACGGGGGTGGTGGCCAGCAAGAGACATCCCATGGTTCTCCCATGAGCCAGCTGTGTGACCGTGGACCTCAAACTGCTCTTCCGAGTCCCCTTGTGTAGAAAGTGGACATCATACAGTCATTCTTGCAGGCATTCAAGGGAAAGGACCCCACAGATCCTGAGTAAAAGAAATGTGTCTCAAGATCTCGCAGCCAGGGAGCTGAAAGCACAAAGAAGGGCTTGGCATCTCACTTACCCACACCCGGTCTTCCTCTGCAGCATGTATCTGGCCTCATGGAGGATGCCCCAAACATCTCATTTGCCCCAGGGACAAAGCCAGAGTCTATGGACACACCCTCACACAGCGCCTGCATCTCCCCAGGGAAGGGGTTGACCAGATTGGGTTCCACCAACCACATAGGACATTCTCACTGGGCAGGGTTTAAACAAAGACACCTCCAGATGCACCGGCCTCTCTCAGACCCAGCCTGTGGGTGCCTTCCCACACCGCATTCACAATGTTGATTGTACTATGCAACAGGAATCGTAGAGACTCTGTAAGACTGTGGACAAAACAGGCTCTTTGACAACTTTTATTTTTCCAGGTAAGAGGGTGACATCATCTACTTCTGAGGGCTGCTGTGAATATTCAACCAGGTAAAGAATATGACACACCCAGCTGGGTACCAAATACTAAGTGGGAACACAGAACTTGTTGGGCCCTTTCCTGTCACCTCACTGTCTCTCATTCCATCCTGCTGTCTGTGGGAGGGGAGAAGAGGAGAAAAACCAACCCCATTTTTAAAATAAGAATGACTCACACTGACAGAGAGCTCACTCCAGCATCATTCAGCTTGCTTGGTCTCATGACAGACCCATGAGGACCGCGCTTGTGGGAACAGAAACATAAAATGCCCACGCTTCCATAGCCAGTAAGCGACAGGGGCAGGTTCCGACTCTGGCAGTCTTGCTCTGAGTGCTGACTCTAACCATTATGCCATCCTACCTCCCTGAAGATGAAGAAACAAAGACTCAAGGAAAGGCCAAGTTTACCCCCAAGTGCTGTCCGGCCCCCCACAGCCCCTGAATCCTCTCACGGAGGCAGTGGAAATTAGTCCTGAACAATCTCACTGAACCTTCAGGGCAGGCAGGGACCCTAATTCACTCTCTCTGACAACTACCCTAGACACAGGCTTTGTTTTGGGATCTTTCCAGCCCCTGGGCCTTTGCTCAGGTCATGGCTCTGAAGAATGGCTTGTCTTTAGGAAAAGACTTCCTCTGCCTTTGAGATAAAGCAAGTCTAGGAGCATGATGCAAATAACAATGTTTTGTTATTCCATAACAGGACAGGGGAGGGCATTGCATCTGAGTGGCAGGCAGTCTACATGAGTGGACATATGTGCACACACATGTATATGCAGGTGACCTTTGCCAACATTGGGGTGACACACCAACATGCAAGACACTTCTTGATGTGTTTGTTCAACCACCACAGCTGTGAGTCTCCTATGTGTGCCATGTGCTTGTAGATAGAGCCTCTTTCTTTATGAGGGAAACAGTAAACAGATAATAAAATATGATAAGATCTCCCATTAAGAAAACATAGGAAAAGCTGAGAGCTGATAACAGGGAGAGTTGGATGGTGAGGCTGGGGGGAGATCGGGTCTTGGGAGACTCTTTGGGAGTGGCATTTAAGACATTTAAGATGAGGCCTGATGGATCACTAGAAGTGAGGCCAGGAATATGCCAAGCATGAGTGGTATCCATCAAGCCCTAAGTTTGGAAGGAGTGATTGTATTTGAGCAAGTCAACACCTGGGGTGAGACCACCAACGGGTCCACTTGAGATGCTGACTCACAGTTCTAATGCTGCCTTGGGGAATTTTTCCAAAGATTTCACCAGTAAAGATGCCTGCCTAGGACAAAATGGAGGCGCAGGTGCCATCTGTGTGAATTGCCCCTTGAAGCCCTGGGGGTACCCGGGCATGGGGCTAGATGATCATGATGAGTCTAATCGTATCTGTATTTCTCCACAGCAAGCGTGTGCAGAACAGCCCAGCAGAGCCCTTGACTAATGACTTTCAAATATAATTAAAAACATATTTCAATAGAAAGCACATTGCCAAGTCTATACCAGCAAAGTGAAATTAACCTTCAAACGATACTGGAACAACAGAGAATCGCAAGGGTTTGTAAGAGATTAGATACACTGTAGCCTAATTATGTTACAATAACTCACCTCATTAATCTCCAAGGAAACAATAATGACAACAGTTAAATACTGTAATTAACAAACCCTATTTCAAACTTGATTTTCATTTTATAGGACTTGGTAATATTATCCAATGTAACTGTGGAAAAGACAGAATGCCAATAGAGTAACCTGGTCCTTTTAAGGGCTCTTAGCTAAAAGAGCCCACTACACTAGATTTACGAGTCTACCAATTGGGACTTCTGCTTAGAACCCAACCCATGCAGCAAGAGTGAAGTCAAGATGACACAGACTGTCAAGACCTTCAGGTGGCCATCCCCTCAACAAAACAGAAATCAAAATCAAATTTGTGTTTGTCTTTCTGTATCTGAAAGAAACGAATCTTATACTTGGCTCTCTGTTTAGGGCTTTTTAGCATTGGAGTGCTCTAATTGTAAGCCCTTTGCAAAGATTTAATGGGCAGGGTTAGAGATAATCAAGGGAATAATAATTCAAAATAGGCAGATAAAATAATAAAGAACCAAAATGGCATGATCATCTCAAAAGATGAGAAAAAGCATTTGATAAAACCCAACCACCTTCCATGATAAAAACACTAAACAATCTGGGAACAGAAGAGAAATTTGTCAAAATAATAAAGGGAATCTATGAAAACATCCACATGTTGCACCATACTTAATGGTAAAAGACTGAATGCTTTTCCTCTAACATCAGGGACACAACGAGAATGTCTACACTCGCCACTTCTATTCAACATGATACTGGAGGGTCAAGCCAGGGCAATTAGGCAAGAACAACAAATACAAGGTTTCCAGATTGGAAAGGAAGAAGTAGAACTCTCTTCGCTTGCAAATGACAAAATCTTGTGTATAGAAAAGCCAGAGGAACCATACATACACATGCCCAAGACACTATTGGGCTAATTTATAAACAAGATCAACATGGCTTCAAGATGCAAGATCAATTTGCAAAAAGCAGCTGTATTTCTTGACACTAGCAATGAACAACTTGAAAAGGAAAGTAAGAAAACAATTTCCTTTACAATAATATCAAAAAGAATAAAATACTTATAAATAAACTTAAGAAAAATGTAAAATGTGTACATTGAACACCATTAAGCATTGTCTAAAGAAATTCAAAATGACCTAAATTAATTAAAAGAAATTTCACATTCATGTACTGAAGACTTAAGATTAAAACACCCCCAAGTTGATCTACAGAGTAAACACAATCCCAACCACATTTTCAACTGCCTGTTTTTTTCTTTCTTTTTTTTTTTTTTTTTTGGCTGAAATTGAAAAGCTGATCCTAAAATTTGTTGAAAAGTGCAAGGGGCCCAGAAAAGTCAAAACAATCTTGAAAACTAAAAACTAATTTGGAGAAGTCACACTTCCCAATTTCAAATATTTCTACCACAAGGCTACAGTAACGAGACAGTATGGTACTAGTATACAGATTGACATAAAGAGATTAAAGGAATAGAATTGAGAGTACAGAAGTAAACCCTTATATTTATGCTCAGTTGATTGACAAGGGTATAAAGACCAATTAATAGGGAAAGGATAATCTTTTCAACAAATGGTATTGGAACAATTGATAGTCACATGCAAAAGAATGAAGTACCGACCGGGCTCAGTGGCTCAGCCTGCAATCCCAGCGCTTTGGGAGGCCAAGGTGAGTGGATTGCCTGAGCCCTCAGGTTCGAGACCCACCTGGGCAACTTGGCGAGACCTCATCTCTACAATAAATCAAATTTAGCCAGGCGTGATAGCGCGCGCCTGTAGTTCCAGCTACTTGGAAGGCTGAGGCAGAAGGATCGCCGGAGCCCAGCAGGTCGAGGCTGCAGTGGCCGGGAGCGGCCACTGCACTCCAGTCTGGGCGACAGAGTGAGACTCCAACTCAAAAAAAATAAAAATAAAAATAAATAAATAAATAAATATAAACAAACTGGCCCAGGAGTCACAGAAAATAAGTGGAAGGATTGTAATGAAAGCCCAGGTGAAAAATATCTACGGACATTCAAGGGCGCAGGGCCTGGAAGATGAGAGACCTCCTGGAGGTGTAGGGTCCTGTGAGCAGGTGAGGCATGAGGCTTGCCATGTGGCATCCTGTGTGTTTCCCCCCCCCCCGCCCCAGTCCCCCCATGAGACTTTTCTTCTCAGATATTGCTACCTTAAATGCATCTTCATCTTTTTAGGTTAATGTGTTATGCGCTGGTTAACATGAATCTCTTTGGCAAGTTTGACACAGTAAGCCACTATCAGTCATTAATAATAACTCAGGATAAATTAGGTTTTCGACTTCCTCCCAACAGAGAGGCCGACTGCAGGTTACAGTGGGAACAGACTCAAGCACAGAAGGCCTAGGATAGTGCTGGCAGGTGTGCAGTGGTACTCAGTCATGTCCACACCAGCCAGCATGACTTAAAACAGGCCTCCATTCTGGGCCAACTCCCTGTCCTGCTCAGCCTGGGCCAACTCCCTCTCCTGCTCAGCCTCACGCTCCATTCAGGACCTGCTTCTGACCCTCCCACCTTTAGTTCTGATGGCCCTTTCACCCAGTCTGGGGCCTAGTCCCTGCTTTTCCACTTTGACCCTCTAGTCCCGTCATCAGAGGTCAGATTCCCCCACTGGCTACTGAGACTTGCTAACTTGCTGAGTGACCACCCTGTGCAGTCCCAAAGACCCGACACCTCAGGCTCTCTCAGCAAGCACCTGGGCTCTGTGAAGGAAACTGGGCAGAGGGGTGTTCTGAGAGTACAGGGAGGGAAAGTCAAAGCAAGGGTCACCCATGCCACTACCTTGCCTGGGACTCACCTGATAAACCTATCATTATAACATTCAGTGCCACTTCTGGAACATTTTAAGCTACGCAACTTACACACTTACAACAGCTCTCACCAGCTGTGTCTTACTCCCCCATGGCTGGAGACCTAAGAGGCTCTATACAAACTGTATTAGTTTCCCATTGTTGCTATAACAAAACTTAGTAGCTTAAACAACATAAGTTTATTATCTTACTGTTATGTATGTTAGAAGTCCATGCTGATCTTACTGGACTAAAATCAAGACATTGACAGGGCTGGGTTCTTTTCTGGAGGATCTAGAGGAGAATCGATTTCCTCACCTTTTCCAGCTTCTGGAGACATTCCTTAGCTTGTGACTCCTTCCACCATTTGCAAAGCCAGCATCATGGCATCTCTCTGACCCTGTTTCCATTGTCACCTCTCATTCTTTGACTCTTTTTCTGCCTCCCTCTTTCACTTTTAAAGACCTTTCTGATTCCATTGAATCCACCTGGATAATCTTACATACACTCCTTATTTTAAGGTCAGCCAATTAGCAACCTTAATTCCATCCGCAACCTTAGTTCCCACTTACCGTGTAACATAACAAATTCACAGATTCTAGGGATTAGGACACAGACATCTTTCAGGGAGACTATGGTTCTGCCCACCACAGTAATCAGTTTGGGGTGGCACAAACTATTCAATCCAGATAGCACCTGTTCCTTCTCAAGGGGCCAGCTGCCACTCAGCTCCAGCTGATGTCATCATGCATGGGCTCAGTGTAGCTGGGTCTGCCAATATCTCAAGCTGGAAAATCAGATTTTCAGGTGAAGTTTTCCAATTTTGAAGTCACCATGCAGGCAAAAGAAAGAAATAGTGAGGGAGGGAGGGAGGACGGACGGAAGGACAGAAGGAAGGAAGGAGAGACCTCGGAGGCTAGATTTGGCCTGAAGCCACCCAGGTGTGACCTCTGGGTCTACCTCCAATACATCAGCCCAGGTGAGATGCTGAGATGTTCTTTGGCATTTACAGTCTCTGCAGGCTCTGGAGGATGAGGAACCAGTTGGTCTGAGGGGTGAAGAGAATGTGGTCAGGAGCCTAGCAGGTACTGAAGGGGATTCCTCAGGGGAAAGTTCAGAGGGAGAAGGGACCAACCATCTCCCTAAGGGACCAACCATCACCTGCAGGAAGCAGAGGCGCATCAAAGGGTACAGGAAATCGGGCTGAGGCCGACCTAAAGAAATCAACCAGAGCAAGGTGGGCTTTATGCCTTGTGACCTCAGAACAAATCAAGCACACCCTTCCTAATTTTGAAAGGTATCAGTTCTTCCCTTCCCCCTAAAACCAGCAACATTGGCTGGCTGTGAGGAGAGGAATGGCGGGGGTGGAGGGGGGTGGCAGGAGGAGGGGTGAGAAGGAGGCCTTTCAGTCTGTGCCTTCTCATGCTTTTTAAATTTGAACAAGGTGAAAATATTACCTCCTATTTAAAGCATTAACTTGAAATCCTTTTATTTATTTAAAGATATTTTAAATACAAGAGCTTGCATTAGAGGTAAAAAGACAAACGCAATTTTCATGGTGATGCTAATGCACTTCCATGAAGATAGTATGTGTGGCATGGTGGCTCATGCCTGTAATCTCAGCACTTTGGGAGGTGGAGTCGAGAGGATTACCTGAGCTCAGGGGTTCGAGACCAGCCTGAGCAACACTGTGAGACCTCATCTCTACAATAAATAAATAAAAAATTAGCCAGGCGTAGTGCTGCATGCCTGTGGTTCCAGCTCCTTGGAAGGATGAGGTCACCTAAGCCTAGCAGGTCACGGCTGCAGTGACCATAAGTGTGCCACTGCATTCCAGCTGGGCAACTGAGCGAGACTGTAACTCAAAAAAAAAAAAAAGAAGATAGTATGTGTGATCATATTGCAAGATGGTTTAGCAATGGTGGAATGTTCATAAATGTGGCCAGTTACTCTGGACCGATCATCTAAACTGATGGCTGCTTTTCCTTATCCTCACATGCCAGTACTTGAATAAACCAGGCTGATGTCTTCTTAAGTTCTATTTCATTCTGAATGGCCCAAAGCTAAGGCTCTGAAGTCAGTCGGTTTGCCTCTTCCACACTATGTGACCTTGAGCAACATTCTTCGCCTCTCTGAGCCTCAGTCTCCTCATCTGGATAATAAGAGGGATAACACCTACTTCATAGGGTTGTTATAAAGATTAATGAGGCCGGGATCGGTGGCTCAGCCTGTAATCCCAGCACTTTGGGAGGCCAAGGTGAGTGGATTGCCTGAGCCCGCGGGTTCGAGACCCGCCTGGGCAACTTGGCGAGACCTCATCTCTACAATAAATCAAAAATTAGCCGGGCGTGGTAGCGCGCGCCTGTAGTTCCAGCTACTTGGAAGG
>CAUYQG010072761.1:0-30785 GCA_963574415.1 Tarsius wallacei | reverse complement strand
CGCCTCAGCCTTCCAAGTAGCTGAAACTACAGGCGCGCGCTACCATGCCTGGCTAATTTGTTTGATTTACTGGAGAGATGCAGTCTTGCCAAGTTGCCCAGGCGGGTCTCGAACCCGCGGGCTCAGTCAATTCACTCACCTCGGCCTCCCAAGGCGCGGGATTACAAGCTGAGCCACCAAGCCCGGCCCATTTTCAGTTTTTAAAAAGATTGCCAAATAAGTTTCCAGAGTAGCTATACCATTTTGTATTCCCACCAGCAATGCAGGAGTGATCTAGTGTCTTCATATTCTTCCCAGAATTTGAAGGTATCACTATTTGTTTCACCTTTAGCTATTCAGATAGGTGTGTAGTGATCTCATTGTGGTCTTAATTTTTGTTTTTCTAATAATTAATGATATTGTTAGTCTATTTATGTGCTTATTAGCCATCTGTATTTAATGAACTTTTTTGTATTTTTTTGCTTATTTGCTAGCTAAGTTTTTTGTTTATTTTTTAATTGAATTTTTAAAGTTCTTTTGTATTCTACATATAAGTTCATTGTTGAAACATAGCTTGAATACATTTCTCCCAAGGTAATTTGCCTTTTCATTTTCTTTACAGGGTCTTTGTCAGAGCACAAGTTTTGAATTTTGATTAAATGCCATTTGTCTTTTTTCTTTCCTTCTTATAGGGATCATGATTTTGGTGTCAGGTCTAGTACTATTTTCCGATTCTAGATCCTGAAGATTTTCTCCTCTTTTCTTCTTCAAGATTCATTGTTTTACATTTTACACTTAACTCCAGATCTATTTGAATTGTTTTGTGTAAAGTGTGAGACTTCAGCGTCTCTCTTTTCTATTTTCTTTTCTTTTCTTTTTTTCTTTTAGCTATGGATATTCAATTGTTCTCGCATCATTATTTAAAAAGTTATTTCTCTTCCACCGGATTGCTTTTGCTTATTTGTTAAAGATTAATTGGGCATATCTGTGTGGCTCTATTTCTGGATTCTTTATATGTCTATTCTTTCTTCAGGACCAAAATGTCTTAAAAACTGTGGCTAAATAGTAAACCTTAACATTGAGAAAATTAATTCCTCCCACATTACTGCTATTTTTCAACACTGTTTTTACTATTCCCAAGATTTTTCCATTCTATAACATTTAAAATAAACTTGTCGAAGTTTACAAGAAACTAGCATATTGAAAGAAATTGTCTTAAACCTATAGATCAACTTTAAGGAGAGCTGACTTTTTACTATGACAAATCTTCTGACCCACGAACACGGAAACTGTTTTGTTGAGTCACATTACTTCCAAATTCCTTTTATGCAGTACATTAACATCTTTGTGAGGCACTGAGGAAAAGTTGTTAAGTTTGAGTATAACAGAATTAAGAGAATCAGGCACTTCAGTAATTTCTGCTACTTTCTCCAATTTAATATTTTGACAAGACTGTTCTAGGCTGAATAATTTTCTTCATGTACAAATTTTTATCACAACATTTATCATAATTCATTACAGTTCTTGAAATACATGTTAATACCACCTGGGAGGGCTAGAGACAGTTATTTTTCATCACTCTATCTACAGTTATTACATGAGTGCATGCACATGGTGAAAACTGAAAAAATATTCATTGCATGAGGGAAACCATTCTTTAATCCACTGAGTATTTATCTCAGATATATATCTATATTTTTTTATTCTAGAGGCTCTGAATCTTGAACAAGTTCTAGGAGTGTTCTCTCCCCTCTCTTCCTCCTAGTTTTTGTTTTGCCAAACATTTTTCTAATTATGATAAATACTATATAATATAATATATAACCATATGCACACATAAATATGAGGGGAACCCTAAAACAACAGAATCCTTTATGGAGGGCAGACCCATTGTAGCATAGGCTTCCCCTGCTAAATAAGTGTTCTGGGAATGCATTGGCATCACTGTGCCTCCCTAGCGTTGTGAGAGTCTGCATTCAGCTTCAGTAATTTTTTTATGGAGATCTTTTCAATGTGTTTCTCCATTTCATGATGGGTTATTTACGAGTGCAACTATCCACACTATGCTGAGTGTTTGGCTGTTTATGTCCAAAAACGGCATGACCCCCCACACCCCATCCTCCTTATTCACCTAATTGTACCCCGAGCAACTTTTTGTTTGTTTCCCCAGTGAAAAGTCCTCAAAGGGAAATATTTTGTCAATGTGGAAGAGGTGGAAAAAAAACAGCAAAAGCACTGAAAGGCATCAAAACTGACAAGTTCAAAAACAGCTTTGAGTAGTGAAAAATACTTCTAGATAGGTGTATTGTATCAAGCTGAGAGTACTTTGAAGGTGACTCAAGTTTGAACATATAAGGATATACACTTAAAAAAAATAAATCCCAGGTTGTTTTGGGTCCCCCTTCATACACCCCATGTGCACACACACGCAAGCACACATGTAATCTTACCAGGACAAAATATCACCCCTAAAAAGCTCAACATTCAATGACATAGGCAATTTGTTTTTATTTCTAAAAAACGGTTTATTGACTTCAAAGAACTTTCCTAACAGAAATTGGAACAAGAAATGATCACTTTGCACAGATTTCATATCACAACCAAACTTAATCATCCAAATTTTCACTTATGCCAAGCTAACTTTTAGAAGGAGAAATATACCCCAAACAGAAATCTCAGCAGGTCACTTCACATCTTCAGATCAGTTAATAACCTTCCTCTCTTTCACAATCAAAATAAAAGTCCAGAAATGAGATAAATATAGAGTGTTCTGTTGATCAGAAATCTACATATCTTTACAATGTTATCTCCTGAAATTATTTAAATTGTGCCCTTTGCTTATCAGTTTCTTGAATTTTTCAGGCTCCCTTACAGTTCTTTACCTTTGCACATGCTATACCATCTGCATATCCCTACCACAATGACCTACATGACTCACTCAAACATCTCATCCTCTTAAAATTCTCCCCTGGGTTCTTTCTTTTATTATGCTCTCATTACGCCCATAATTTTATCATGACATGCTACATGGGACTTTTATTTATTTTCCCAGTTACTTAGAGGAACTTTCATAGCATTAATTCACTTATCATAGTGTCAGATACTTAAAGTTTCTGGAGGAAGAGAGAGAGGGAGAGATTTCCAAGATACAGAAAAATCAGCTAAGTACACACAATTGGGTGTTGATGAAATATTATAGTGGATCTAGGTTTAAATCTTAGCTCTTTCATAGTTACATGGTCCTGAATACACCATTTACTTTTTTTGAAAATCAATTATTGATAATATTATAATTTAATCTAGAGAAAGGAGAAAATAGTATCTAATTTTTTAGGTAGGCTCTTTTGAAACTTACATAGAATGTGAAAATGTCCTGTCAATAAAAATCAATACATGGCATTTTGTGCTTTATCTTATATTAATTAATTTCAGAGTATATCTCCACATCAAGTAAACCATATATTTGTAAATGGCTTTACCAATCACTTTCAAATATATTATCTTATGTAATTATCACAACAATCCTATGAGAGAGTGAAAGTTCTGTCTCATTTTAGAAAGGAAGCACTTACAGTCACATTCAAACAACTAACAAGGAGTTAGGTAGCAACACAAGACTTTAAAACTCAGGCTCCAGGTTTTCTCTCATGCATTTCAGTACTTTCCCTACCTCACAAAAATATTCCTATTTCACAACAAGGATACAAACCTCAAGTAAAATAACTAAAAAACAAATTCTAAATTGCCTTTGTAAAAGAAATAATTTCTTAATGAGGTCTTCTTAATAATTATACATTTTTTTACAGAGATCCAAAAAAGTAATATTTAAAGAGATACATGTAATTTATTTTTAAAAAAATTTGTAAAGCATCTAAAGATTTGAAGCTATTACAAATACTTGATATGTATAATTTATGTAAAATTTTCTTTGCATTATTCAATTATGATTGATAGACAATAAAATGTAAAAGTCATACATGAGAAAGATTTTTTTTTCTTTTTCTTAAAATTTGACATCAGGTAAAGAAGAGTTTTGAGTCTCTTTCTATGTCTCTCCCAGAAATTTCTCCTTAAGTTTTCAATAAGCAACACGATGCCTTGTGTTCAACGATTTCAGACAGACTCATAATCAATTACTGGCAATTTCTATACTATATAAATTTCACCTTGTCCATTTTGGAAAGACCAACAATTGAGGCATTTTTAAAATTCTGGAAGGTACAAAGAACAAGAAGAGGCTTTTGTTTGTTTCTTTGTCTGTTTGCTTGTTTGAGTCGGAGTTTCACTCTTGTCGCCCAAGCTAGAGTGCAGTGGCACGCTCACAGCCACCTCAGCCTTGACCTGCTGGGCTCAGGTGATTCTTCCACCTCAGTCTTCCAAATAGTTGGAACTAGAGAAGCATGCCACCATTCCCTGCTAACAAGGAGAATTTTAAAAGTGGAAATTTGCTGTTTTCCCAGAGAAAGTGGTAGAGTGAATGGTATGGATTAATTAATCAAATAAGGAGAAATGTTCAAAGATGTATAATCCACATTGTTTTAAATCCCTAACAATAACTGACAGATCTCCATATATAGTTATTTCTCCATATATAGTTATTGACCACTTCCTTAAATTCCCTGTTAAGTACAGAATTCTTAGTATTTAGCATGAGTCAACTGGATAATTCAATGGTATCTTCATCATTGCTTTTAAATTTCACTTAATATTATTCTTTTGAGGTAATGCACATAATGACATCCTACTATCTTATGGTGAATGAGTTAAAAGTAAAATGCCCAAAGCACTAAATCATGTCTCTTGATTCTAGCAGAGCTGTGAGTCTCCTAACCTCTAACCAGAAAACATTTCAATCATTATTCAAACTATGGAAGGTCTGCCAGTTGAGCTGATATCTTTAATGAAGACATTTATTCTGCAAACTTACAGATTACTTGTCTATGACTACCACAAAAACAATACTACCATTTAATAGGCATACTGTTTTTAGTATTTACAAAATATATTCATCCAAGTTTCATTGTTCCAACTGTCTTGTGAGTTTAAATTAAGGAAGAGACTATAACTAACATCTGGTGACTACTTGTGAGGTTCCAGGCAGTGTGTTAAGTTCTTTATATACATTTCCTCAAGGAATCATAACATCAAAAGGCATAATAGTTACAGTAATACTCATTTTACAATAGCAGTAATCAAGCTCCCAAGATTAATTAACTCAGGGCTAATAGATACAAGTACAAACATATCTGATTCAAAAGGCATTATTCTTGCCTTTACTACCATTTTATAAAGAGAAAACTGATATCCAGAGAAATTAACTCTCCAAAAAGACACAAACAGTGATATCACAGGACTTTGGATGCTTTTCTGTTTGAATCTACCCTTTCCTGAAGGATCTACAGTATTCAAAAAAATTCCAAGCAAAACTTGTTAGAAGTACCTAATATTCTAATATTCTGAAATAGCATATTTCAGAATAAAATAGATACTGTTATACAAACAATTCCATGAAAATTTTGCACATTATTCCTAATGTATAATTCCAAAATATTTGTAAGTTCTCATAGCTGAAGTATGACTAAATATTTGTATTTCATAATTATATGGTAAATAGAAAATACCGCTAATATGTTCTTTAATATCTTATATTATTTTTTCTTATCTGTATAGGCCTGTCATTTTGAAATAAGTACCTTCAACCACATTTAAATATATATGTTTATACCATGCAGTTAATTGAAGTTTTTTTTAAATCACTAAGCATTGTAGGTTTCAAAGTTCATTTTAAAACACTGTTAAATGTGCATAGAACTATCAATCCAATCAATGATATTTCCCCTTCCTTCCTGCCTATACTTACTTAAGTGATGAATTCCATGAAGTTAATTAAATTTTTCTTTCCCAGCAAAACATTTTCTGTCTTTGCCCAATTTCTAAGTTGATGTCCATGTGAGAACTTGTGATAATATATTGCATAGAAAAAAATTTTTTTCAAAGAAATTTTCTCATTTTAAATTGCATTTACCAACAAATTATTCTTACTCTATCAACTATTTATGAAAATATGGTATTCTTGTTCTAAAGTAAGTATGTACAATAATAACGAATTAAAAACCCACACCGATCCCATAGTTTCTACTTCTGACCAAGATAGAGTAACAGGAAGATTTACCATCTCACTCCACTCCACTCCCCAAAATACAAACAAAAAAAACCAACAACATACATACACACACACATATTTTAAGGTACTAAACACAGACAACAAAGGAGTAATTTCTGAGAGGTGAGAAACACATTAAGTGAATCCTACAATTGCCTAGGTTTATTCTGAATGCTTTGAGAATGTTTCCCACAGAGAGAAAAAACCCAGACAGAGGGTGGACAATTGAACATAAGGACAGGAAGAAGCAACTTAGTATCTAAACAGACAAGTTACTCAAGGAACTGGGAACTTAAGAGTTGAGAAAAGACGATGGAAAAAAACAAAATGGAGGCAAGGTCTGTTAAAACAAATATTCCCTTCTCAATCACACAAAATGAGGCAAATATTCCTCCTTGACCTCACAGCACAGCAGAGGATGAAACAGAGAAGATGCAGACCAGAGTAAGCCAGCAGAAAAGAAAGTAGGAGGGGAGTTTGTATACTTGTTTACGTCAAAGTCTACCTATTGCAGAGGCTTAGGCTCAAGTCTACATGTTGCAACATAATATATAAAGGACTGTTTTTTCACTAAGCTTCTAGAATATGAATTAGAAGATGGAACACTAGAGGATTCAAATCTGAAAAAACCGACCCAACAGACTAAAAACATTAGCATTTGGAATTTGGAAAGAAGGGGAGAGAAATGACAAAGACACAATCAGATCTTCTCCATATTACCCATGGTGAAATTCGCAGGCAACAATCCTATTATTTTACAAAAAGCTTCCAGTTATTATTTGATATTACAGTGAAATCAAATAGCATTAAATGAAAATTTAAATAAAAAGGCACATCATCATGAAAAATCAGAAGAGTGGAGAAAAAGTTTTCATTTACTGGAAACAAGTCTCATCCAAATGTTCATTGTTCATGGTTCTCCCAACAGAAACATGAAAATAATAAGCAATGCCCTCTGAATCCTGACAGGAAATAACTTTCCAATTTATACTCTTTCAGTCATATAGAAATGTAGAATAAAAATATATTCAGACATGCACATGTTCAAAAATTTTTCTCTTAAAATCCTTTATAAGGAAGCCTCTGGAAGATGTGTTCTACCAACGCAAAGGAATAAACAATTTCAGAAAATAGAAGACTCAAAAGAAAGTGAAGAACATTGTCAAGATTATAGAATTATGATGCACAGAAGTCCTAGCTCTAGAAATGATGGATGGAAGAAATAATAATAGATGGAAGTCCCAGCTCAAGAGAGAGAAAGTGATAAACAATCCTAGAAAGATGTGGATCCAGTATGAAGCCTGAATATGGTTCAGTGGAAGGAGAGGGAGTTCCTGAGTAACTTCACAGAAAAGAACCACAGAAGATGGGAGGCTGTTTCTTATACAGCATAACCGAGACCAACCTGACTATATTATCTTATGTGTTTGACTACACTGAGAAAGGCTTTATAGTTCCACTAAAGAGTTTGGGGAAACACTATAAATAAGTAAACTAGAAAAGTAAGCAAACAACAAAATGAAAATGATTAAATTCCTAAGAAACAAAAAATTTGAATAAGAAAATTATAATCATAATACACTATATTACTCAGCTCTGAGCAATATTTAAATAGTCATATGATATATATTCTTGGTATTCCTCTAAGTAAAATCATGACTACATTGGGAGGATGAGAAGAAGGTGTAATTTATGATAGCATAGTTAGACTGCCAAATTCTTATATTCCATAGTAGGAAGTCAATGAATACTGCCTAAAATTGAGAATCAGAGAGACTTACTAAAGAGGGTTAAAAACTGAAGTAAATAAAAACCACTTAAAAAAACTTAAAAGTGTTTCTGTCTTAAAAATACATCATGGAAAGTCTCACGAGACAGAGGCAGGGGCTAGCAGCTTTTGCTGCTGTTTTTGTTGTACTTGTTTTCATATTGTAAGCTTATTGATAATAGCTGAAGTTTTGAGCTATGTACAGATATTATTTTGACAAAAACTATTTTTTAAAAGCAGGCAATTTCTTCTCGAGGATTCATCTTGACTATAGCTACTATAGCTATTTACAAAGCATACACATTTTTTAAACAGATTAAACATTTAAATAGTATATATGTGATACAGTCATCTTTTTAGCATTTTTAGCTTTCTGTATCACATATGCTTAGAATAAGATCACTTAAATGCCAATCTGTGGCAAGAAAATGTAGGTTAGGTTGCAGTGTTTCACTTTTTTAAATTGTTGTAGAAAAATTGTTCTTACATGATATTTAAGGAGTGGGAAACAGGAAATATTTAGCCTTAGTAAATCATTTTTGTAACCTCCAAACTCCATATGGTTACAAATATCTAAATTTAGACCCGTTTAGAAAATAAAAAGTTCTATTATTATCTCTGTGTGAAATAGACATGTATATTCAAAACTAAGAAAAATAAAACATTATGTTTAATGGAAGGGATTTTGAGTTCTGCTTCCTCTTTACTGAAAATGTATGCCACCAGATGAATGTTGCCCCATTTTTCTCATCCCTTATTCCCTGAGCCTATTCCAAAATTTCATTTTAATGAAATTATCTCAATGGACTGACTCATTCTAGAGACATTCTACACATATCTTAAGGAGAGGAAAGGAGGTAAGGAGGAGAAAATATGATTAGTGAGAAAAGATTTGCTTTCATTTATTTATTGAAAACTTCCAAATAGAGAAAGAAGTCTTACCTAAATACAAATTATCCTCAATTCATTTAAAGAATGTGTGCTAAAATCATGTCTTATAAAAACACCCAATTCACTTTCTTCCATTACGTATGTTTTATAAACAAAGTCTTCTATTTTGTTACTCTCTTATTTAAATTATATTGGATGTGTACATAGACAGATGATAGTTAAAAAGTGAACATAACAAATTCTTAAATTTTCACATTTTAGAACAAGTAGGTCTTGCTTGTAATAAATTCTATGGGATAACCAATAATACTACCAGCCCTTAGAAAGATTTGCTATATATTTCAAAATCATATATATGTATTTAGTACCTATTTACCAACTACTCTCCAACAGTAGATTTTGGAGGGAAAAAAACGAGAACCCTTATTGCACCTCCCCTTCCAACATCATCTATCTCCTTCCAGAAAAGCCTAATGGCCAAGAGTAGGTTTTGAGTTCCTGGTTCTACCACTTTCTAGCTCTGCAATCATCAATCAGCTATTTTAACCTCTCTATGCCTCAGTTTCTTCATCTAAAAAATGGGGGTAATATTGTACTTCCTCTCTGGGCATGTAAAGCATTTAGAAGAATACATGTAAAGACTAATATTATGTAAGTGTTATATTAAGGAGCTAAAGGTCCATGAATAGACACAACCTGTGTTACTTACAGCAGGAAGAAATACATTAGAGGCAGCTATAGAGATCCAAGAAGGTCTGCCTGGCTTCCTTGATTCTAGGCCCTACAACCTTTTATCTATACATTGCCTTAAATTTGTGTTATCTTAAACTTTCAACAAAAACAACAGTGGAATATTTGATGAAAAAAATAAAAATGAGGAAAAGAAGCATCATCTGATACATTTTGCTCACTATCTGTGTAGACTCTATGGTAAATATAATAATAAAATATAAGCTCATATAGTGTTTAACTAATGAATTGAGCAAAAAACACAATGTCTAACTTGAGTACCTTTGGATAAAAAAAAGGCATCCTAAAAATGCTGAGCTTAAAGATGGAGTGATTCAAAAATGAGTGACTATGACATGACAAGACAGAGGAGGGTGGGATGTCTTCAGAGGTGGTTACTCATTCCAGACAGAAAAACTGTCAGGTGGTGGCCAGAGATAGAAGACCTGCAGCAGAAAAATTAAGACACTTCTCAGTCAGTATTCCAGATGAAAAAGATTGGCACAGCAATTATAAGAGGAAGAACTAAAATACAGTCATGAAGACTTCTACTTGAGCCTTCTATGAGTTGAATCAATGAGACTTGTAGTGAACCAAGCTTTAAGTAGAATTTAATGACCTCGATTTGGGTGGCTGGTTGTGTGTTGGTGTCATTTTCCAAAACAGGAAATACCAGAAGATACATAATTTTAAAGAGAAAACAAAATTAATTTAGGGCATTCTGAATTGATATGTCTGTTAGACAGCTATGAAAAGACGTCCAGTGGGTAGTAGTCTATATAGATTTGGAGTTCTGGACAGAGGAGTAAGACAAATATCAAGACACAGAAATCATCAACATTTCATTAAAGTTATTGAGTGAAGTAAACTAGAAAGAAGCAAGAAATGAAAAAAGGAAAGCACCAAGGAAGAATCCTTGGTAAAGCATAATTTCTAGGAGTAAGAATAAGAAAGGAGACCTGTAAAGGAGAACCGAGAAAAGATGACAAGGTCATAAACTAAAAAGAATTATATCATATAAATTGAGGAAAGGAAGTTTCAGGAAAGAAGAGAAAAATGTGAAAAAAAAGTGCATTGAATTTGGCATGATAAAGATCATCAGATACTTTAAGAGCACATCAGTGGAGTCGTAGGGTACAGAAGGTAGATAAGTAAGCAAAAGGCAGGGAAAAAAATCAAGTAAAAAATGGGAGAAAAGTATAGATATGAAATGTGCCAGAGACTGAAGGTCTTGATGATATACATAAAAATGAATCAGTTTAGTGTTAGCAAAGAAGTGTGAGGGCTGAAAGGACAAGTTAAGAGTTTGATGGCGAGATGCCACAGTGATAGTTTCCATAGCAATTCTAGTCATGTCATGGTTCAGCCTTACAAGAGAGTGCTGTACAGAATAGGACATAAAAGTCACCAAACTAAAAGAACTATTAAAGGTGGGGTCTGGAAAAAGTTGTTCGCTAAAGCAGAAAATGTGAAAAGTTGACTACTGGCTACTTCAGTTAAAAGAGAGGGAGTTTGCACCCAAACCCTTCTGTGACTGTGGAGGGATCACCAAAGGTTGACAGGGCAAGTGATAAGAAAACAGTAGCCGGGCTCGGTGGCTCAGCCTGTAATCCCGAGCTTTGGGAGGCTGAGGTGAGTGGATTGCCTGAGCCCACAGGTTCGAGACCCGCCTGGGCAACTTGGCGAGACCTCATCTCTACAATAAAATAAAAAAACTAGCCGGGCGTGGTAGCGAGCGCCTGTAGTTCCAGCTACTTGGAAGGCTGAGGCGGAAGGATCGCAGGAGCCCAGTAGGTTGAGGCTGCCGTGGCCGGAGCGGCCACTGCACTCCAGGATGGGTGACAGTGAGGCTCCAACTCAAAAAATAAAAAAATAAAAAATAAAAAATAAATTTAAAAAAGACGAAAGAAAAAAGTAAAGGTTGTAATTTAAAATATATATACACCTCAAAGAAACAGAAATGCAATGATCTGCAATTTGTAAGCAGAATGTTAACACACTCCCAGACCCCTAATGCATGGGGTGTAGTAGGAAACTGAGCTGCTTTCATTGAAAATATACTGATGTTACAGCGTGGTTCCTAATAAAATAAGCAAATGAAGTGAACTCTCTTTGAAATAACTAAAGGCATAGAAAAATTTATTTATAAGGGTGCAGGAATTCCAGAAGGCACGAAAGAAAGAAGGGTTAGCAGAGAGGCTAGTGCCTGAACCATTAAATGAGCAGAGTATGATGATGAGACAAAGAGAGAATACAGATAAATAACCATATTCTTAGAAAATTATATAATTGAAAATTGTAGTAACTATAAATATTTTATTAAGAGAAAATCTCTATCATTTTAAAATAGAATTTTATTTGAATAGGAACCTTGAAAGGAATTAATTAGCTTCAAGATTCTAAATGCAAAAAACAACAGATGCTGGAGAGGACATCGGGAAAAGGAAACGCTTCTACACTGTTGATGGTAATATAAACTAGTACAACCTCTGTGGAAAAGAATGTGGCGATTTCTAAAAAAATCTGAAAATCGACCTTCTCTCTGACCCAGCAATCCCCCTTCTGGGAATTTACTCGGAGGAGCTCTATTAAAAAGATTCCTGTACATGCATGTTTATTGCAGCATTGTTCATAATAGCAAAAATATGGAACCAACTGTGCTGCCCATCGAAAGTGGACTGGATAAAGAAAATGTGGTACATTTTACACAATGGAATATTATGCAGCCATAAAGAAAAACAAAATTATGAACTTGGCAGCAATCTGGATGGAATTAGAGTCTATAATACCCAGTGATTTATCACAGAAACAAAGATCTGTGTACCACATGTACTCACTCACAAGTGGACCCTGAACATTTCTCATAATACTATAAGAAAGGGATTGACAGGAGTGGGACACTGCCATGGGAAGGGAGATGGGGGAGGCAAATAACATCATTAAGAGTACACACATTTTACCTGTACAATGACCACGTATGTAATTAACCCTCAATTGTACCCAACATTTTAAAAATAAAATAAAAAATAATAATTTAAAAACGATTCCAAACGGAACTCAGGATAAGTTTTATCCAAGTACAAATATAATTCATGATTTAACACCTAATCTAGTATTTGAGAGACTTTGCTCAAAGTTGCAAACAAAGCATTCTGTTTGTTTGTTTGTTTTGAAGATGTGGTTTACAAAGATGAACTCTGGGTAGAAATGGTGTTGCCACTAGGCCTGGGTCCCATGGAAAAGAGTCAGCACACACACAAATTCCACTCAGAATAAGGATCATTCCCAGGTAGAAGAGGCTGATTGCCCGGTATTTGTCAAGCATTTATTATTTCCGATTATAAGTATAATAAGATATAAAAGAAATTAGGTATCCAGTCTGGGAGAATGGAGATATTTTTTTAAATGACAATTCAAGGAAGTAGTAATGAAAATGAAATAAAATATTAAGCCTAAAATAGTTAGGACAGAAAGAAAGTTCATGAGAAATAAAGGAGTAAACGAAACATCAGAAAGGTAAGAGAATTAGTACCAATACTTCTGAGCTGCTCTGCAGCCTTACTGTGTCAAATACTTTACATAAATTATTTCTTCTAAAAGAGGGTGGGACTTGACTTGCACATCAAGTAACAGGTAGTAAATAAACTTAAAGAAAGGGAAAGAAACTTAAAGGACTTAACAGATTTTCTACACATATGTTTGACTTATATTTTGATTATCGGACCATGTACATTTATTCAAACAACTATTCAAATGAATTATCTTTTCATTCCACCTACCTGTTAAGCAAACTGCACAAATAAATGGAATTGATGGGCCAATTTAGTGGAAATGACCGAACTATTTATTTTGGTCAATAGGAAGCTAACCAATTTTTAAAATGCTTATTATAAAGTTCACAAAATGGATTTGATGACTTTTGAGTAACAGAACAATGAAAAGAATGGAATTATTTTAGAATATTTTTTCTTTATTTTAATGAAAAAAATTATTCATTCATCCATTCATCTGGTTTATCAATTCAATTCCTTGGGCATAGTCTTAGTAATTCAGAGACTGAAAATAAAATCAGTCATCTAGAGGTTTGGGACTTACAATTTTAGCTATACTCACATATTTAAGTACTTAACCTTTTTATAGCCTATCAATAACATTTGACAAAAATGGATAAAACTGAATATTTTTATTAAATGCAGATAAATTTTAACTCTATTGGATTCTTAATTATATAATTAGCAGATTAACCAAGCCCTTCACTTCTCTCTTGGCTAATGAATTTCCTAAAATCTCATGAGAATTTTAAACTGTTGATTTAAAGTTTTAAAACTATTGATAACATTATTAAGAATGTAATCATTTGGGGGCAAACTTCTCTGATACTAGTCATCTGATAATCTAGACTTCCACTGCTATTGGAAGAATAACTTTTTTATATACATTAGTATTCTTTTCTGTTACCATTAATGACAGTATCTGATTTGATATTGAGTCACTTTCTTATCCTGCCATTGGAAGAGCCAACACCTAACCACTTTTTCTCTTCTGATACGTAAGTTTTTAGGAAGACAAATAGGGGAAAATAAATAGCCAGGGGAAAATATTTTAGAAGTTACTAAAATTAAAGTTAAAGGGAATTTTTTTAAAAAACCTAAGTAGTACAATTTACAATTTCTTCCACTATATCTCACCATTACAAGCTATATATTCTTCATCTGTTCCTCCCTTGAGCTCTTATTTGGTTGATGAAATGTGTCTACATTGAGTAATAACCGCAGTATTTAATAATTGCTCATATAAGAATAGACCTCTTGTCTGAAAGTATGATAAAAAACATTCCTTGACAAGAATCTTGATTCTCTAAAGTATAATATAATATTGTTCAAATGGACTCAGACTTTATGAAACATGAGCAGCAATACATTTTTGCTATCAAGATTCTACTTTCCTCCAAGCAAGTCAATGAAAGATAGGAAATATTCGAAATGCAGAAAAGAATTTGAATAAAACTTTAACAAGAACTGGCACATCATATACTTAACATATGTTTTCAAAAACGTTTTTGCTAAACATAACAAAAAATAAGTAACAACATATTGATGACTTCTAAAGACTGACAAGGTATCCTACAATGTCTAACATACTACTAATAAAATAACAACAATAAATATTTATTTAGCAATAATTATTACCCAGTATTGTGCTATGGCACTTTCATGAATCATCTATTGTCCACAAAAGGCAGTGAGATTATTATCCTCATTTTGCAAATGAGAGCACTGATAACTAGAGAGATTAAATAATTGCCCGAGACCACACAGGTACTAAATGATAAAGGAGGAGTTCAAACTCAGCAGTAAAGTTGATTGAGAATTTATGCCCTCAACAGCTATATTACCCTGACATTTAAAGAAGTGTATATTCCCACTCATAAGCAGACCCTTAACATTTATCATGATACTGTAAGAAAGGGATTGACAGTGGCTGGAAACTTCCAAAGGACTGGTGGGGAGAAGACACATAATATCATCAGGGTACCTGATCTTGGACCAGGTGAAGCGGGGACCAAAGGGAGGCCTAAACTTTACCTGTACTTGTATACCACTTGTATACCTAATCCTGAACTGTACTCCACATCTTTAAAATAACATTTTTTTAAGTGTATGACCTTTCCCTCTGAATTATTTAATTGCCTGTCATAATCCACATTCACCAAGTATTATAAATGATAATATCATTGATAGACATTCTATATAATTAATCAGAATGCTAAGAATCATGTTTTAATTCAAGACTAATTTAGGTAGATGCTTACGGAATTTAGCTTTGTAGCTTCAATTATAATAATTTATAGACACGTGTTTATATAAATATTCAAGATAATTTTTTTACTTTCCATTTTAATTTCAATCTTCTGTATTAATGAAAAAAAGTATCAAAAATAACCCATAGAGGATGTAACCTCAGCTCTTTGATATTTGCTTTTAGAACTAAATGTCCCAGGTGAGTGTAACATAATGAAAAATAAAAAAGAAGTCCACTACAAAACTAAGACAGTACAAATTCTCCTACTTACATGTTCCATTGCTTCCAAATATCTACTTCAGTCTAGAGAAAAATTGATTTTTTTTTTCAAAAAAAGCAGTAAAGTTAGCTGGCTCAATGCCTGCTTGATTCTTGTCCTGATAAGATGGTGTGGAAAAATTTTACTATTATCATAATCATCAGCAGCACAATCAACACTTTAGAAAACCTTTCCTGCCAGCTAAGGCAAGGTGAGGGGCAAATTGCCTTTTTGTTACTGAACTAAATTACCCTTTCAAGAGGGAGTGGTTTCTGAATATCTCAAATCTTAAAGTCCAACTTCTTCAGGTTATTTGAGCATGGTATCTACAGTATATGTAGTATATTAGTACTTGATTTTTAATATTTGATTGAAACATGGTTTTCTGTGGTATATAAGCATGGATTAAACAGGTTTTTTAAAAAACCAAAAAAAAAAACCACTTAATGTTTTTGCCTATTGTATCAAAGATAGTACACCACACTTGTGATGATTTACTTGAAATAATAAAAACCCAAAGATTATCTATTTATATCATTAACTTTTCAAGAAGGCAATGTCCTTGTGTGATTTGTCATCTATTTTCTTCTTTTTCTTGGTAACACACAGCAAACTAGAGATTTTATCAGAAAAAAAAAAATTATGCTATTGCAAGCATTTTGTTGAGATTTTTTAAAAACAGTTACTTTTATTTTTATTATTAATGCATGCACTATGTCAATTCCCTTGTTTTTTTTCTTTGTTTGCTTGTGTTTTTCCAATGATACAATACACACAGGAAGTAAAAGGGACTAATATAGTGCTCTCTAGTCAACCATGTTATAAACTTATATTTTACAATGATTTATAGAAGTTGTATAGTTTTGGGCAGCAATTAATTTTTTACCAAATAGCAATAATACATAGAATAATAATTGTTCATAGAAACGGAAACATATTTCTAAAATACAATATGGAAGCGTGCATTAAAAGTCATAAAGTGCTCATATTCATGTTCTTATTACTTGACAGGCTAATTCTACACTTAGAAATGTATTTTAGAAATAACATCAGTGAGGCCCCAAAGATGCCCATAAATATTTAGAGACAAGAATGTAAAATATGTAAGTGTCTAACAACAAAAACCTAATTTAGTAAATATAATACATTCATGTTATGGAGTATTACACTACCAAAAATAACCTTATTTCAGTAGTCTATTTAGACATACATTTTGCTAAACACCTAAAGTCATCATACAAATCATTATATTATAAAAATATGTATGCTTTTATGTGTGTTAATAGTCAAAAGTATGCTACATGTTTTTCTTTTAAAAGTTTTACACATTAAAATATACGAACTATATATTTTTTAATGCTCTAGTGACAATTTAGCAGAGTAATTGTAGTCTAGAAGTATTGATATTAAAGGTCAAATGCATTTTTGAAATAAAAAATAAATTTATGTCAATGGTTTATAAGCAATCAAATTTTCTAAGTTTAAGCAAAACACCTTGCCTTTTTTTTGTTCTGAGACTCTCTATCTTTGGGTTGTCCACCAAAACAAAAACCAGTCCCTCTGAGGCCACCCCTCATTGTCAATCTAAGTGGCTCCCTTTCTTATAAAAGTATACAACATGAGTATGTGTATTTATGATTTTTTAATATTCATTAACTCTTA
Source organism: Tarsius wallacei (assembly GCA_963574415.1). Classification (NCBI taxonomy): domain Eukaryota; kingdom Metazoa; phylum Chordata; class Mammalia; order Primates; family Tarsiidae; genus Tarsius; species Tarsius wallacei. The sequence goes on along the minus strand of CAUYQG010072761.1, from coordinate 13,532 downwards.
TATGTGACTACTCTTGCACATTCTCGATATTCTTGGATCTCTGTAGGTGCTTAAAAGAAAATGAATTGTCCCTTTTATCCATTTTGTCAGTTATTGATCTTATAATCTATCATACTAATCCCATTTCATTAAGAGAGCTCTTTAATTTAGGGATATAGATTTCTAAATCAATTTTTACTATGTGCCTCCACAAACCTTCTAAATACCATTTTTTAAATGAAATGACTTTCTTCTTGCTTTCTTCATTTCAACTTCAGAGAAAAATGTTTTTGTAGCCATTGTTGTTTCAAAAATAGTATATGGAGAGTATACAATGTACATTATTGTGATGGTTACACTAAAAGTCAAGACTGCTCCACCACACAACATCCAGTAAACAAAACTACTTATGCACCTTACATTTATACAAATAATAAAAACAATATGATCCAATAGTCTTCAGCAAATCACTAACATAGTAAAGTAGATATTGAAAATGAACAAAGCCAAGTATACTATTCTTTATCTACCTTCTCTCACACTTTAGATTGGATGTCTCTCTTCATATAAGCCATTTTAAAGATGCAAAATGAGCAAAAATGTAAAAAAGATGGGGAAATAGAAGTATATAAAAATCCCACATCCGCCATAAATTATCAGCAGATGCCTGCCACCGGCAGGCAATATTATATTTATTAATGAGAAGAATAATTTCTAAATGTGAGATGTCATAAGACATAGAAATAGTAGCACAGTCACTGTGAGGCAGGCCAGGTTTCAGAAGTCAGCCCAGGCCCACCCTCCTCCACCTCCAGAGCCTTGCCTTTCTGTCTCCCCCCAGAACCTGGCAGAACCCTCATTCTTTTCTTCATTGAAAATGATAATGTAGGACATGTTCTTTCAGGTTAAAAAAAAAAGATTTTTCATCAAGAGACAGGCAAGTGTTCCAACACTCATAATCCTGGTGGCTGCTCTATTTTAAAATGTGAAGTAAAATAAATTTCCTGTTTCAAAATTTTTATTTTGAAGTTACTTGGCAGTAACATAGAGCTCACTTCAGCCACAGCTAATAGGCATATTCCCTTCCTTAACATATACTACCCCAGCACTAAAAACACCAACACTTCCTCAACACCCACTAGAAGACACGCTGATTTTTTTAAAAAAGAAGATTTGCATTCTGAAGACTCATTAATAAACATAGCACAGAAGCTATGTGGAATGGCGTACAGTTTTCCACAGGGTCCAGTTACAAGTTGGTGCAGTGTTAAGGAATGTGAGAATATTCAAATATTGGACTAGTCTGTTTGTCAAGAAAAGAATTAGAATACTTGCTGAAATTATAAACTCCTCTGATGACTGCTCGGAAACGAAAGAAAACAATGAAATAATTAAAGAACTATATTTTGAGTTGGAATTAGAATTATGGGTTCTCAACCTCATAACAGCCACATCCCTATCCCTTACAAGCCCCATCCCACCATCCCCTCCACCCACCGACACAACACACACACACACACACACACACACACACACACACACACACACACTTTTTTCATAAGCAACCCTAATTTTGTTCATACTCCTCAAAGCGGTAAAGTTCTTCAGAGAAGGCTGAGTCTACTACTATCCCAAGGGGCTAAATGTAAATGTGGTTTGGTTTTAGCATGTCATAGATGTGACAGAATTCTAGTCAATGGTACCTGAGATCTGTTTGGATGCCTCTGACAAAATGCTCTCATTTTTAAGAAGGGCATAATGCTAGGATAATTCTCTTATCTGCCTCTGGACTTGGTCACTGAATGCAATACCTTGAGCTAGAGCAGTCATTTAGGAACGGAGGGAAGCCAGCAGCAGGGAATGGGTTAATACATGTCAGGGGACACAGGAGGGAAAAATAAAGTACCTTGGATCTAAAGCCAACTATGACACTATCTTGGTTCCTGACTCCTTGTTTTAAGTGTATTGTTAAGGCTATTTTAGTTGATTTTCTATGATTTGCTACTAATAGAATCAATAGAGAATTTATGTTATTTATCTTGAGCATTTAAATTCTTTATGGTTGAGTTTTCCACCTATAAAATGTACATGGAATTGCTTTACCACCCCATCCATGATGTGAATAATACAAATACAATAAATTTAAAATGGTGTCAATATAATATTTAGCTTCTGTATATTGCATATATTACATGCATATAATGTCATAACCTAATCATTTTTCTCCATGTTAGAGCTATAACTCATTCAAATATACATTATTTTTAAGTCATATGCCACACAGTAATTACTTTTTTATTTGACCTCCCTCCCTTTCTCAGATAAGCGGAGGCTAGGGATATCTTAATGTTTTCAGAGATATTACCAAAGATTGTAACTCATGATGAGATCTTAACTATTGCTTGCTAAGTTTAATTAAATTTAATCAGCATTACAAATGAGTATATTAAATAGCACCTTTCCTGGGTGTTTTGCAAGGTATATTAACTAGACCCTAGAATCTTTTTTCCCTCTGGAATTTACAACCCACGTGATTAATACCAAATAGCAATGAATAAATATAAGACACTAACACAAGTTGCTCCTCTTTTCATATTTCCTCTCATTGCATGACATCAATATTCTTTAATCCATTCAATCTAGTCTCAATGACACTTCCAAAGTTTTTCTTACTGGATTTCTTTTTTCCATTTTCACTATCACTGCTCTACCTCTTTTAGCCCATTTAAGTAGCTTAATGAATCTCCTCACTCCTCACTTCCAAACGATTCCATATTCTTCTGAAATAAAGATTCAATTAAAGCTGTAACTTTCATCATACCACTTCCTTATTCAAAACCTTTCAACAGTTGCCCAGTCTACCAAAAAAAAAAAAAAAAAAAAGCCAAACTCATTCACATGGCAATATAATTTTCCTACAGTCTTCTTCCAAACTCCAGTAATATGTAGTATTGATCTTCACAATTACTATATAGTTACCAATTATTCTATATACTGCATTTTTTTTTCTAGAACACGCCCTGTGGAGGACCCTCTACTCTGTATTTGTGCTGGGCTTTGTCACTTCATTTCTAATATATGGCTTCTAATATATAAAATTTACTTTCTTTCTTGCACTCTTTGTCTTAGAAACTTTGTTCCAATATACTCCTACCCTTGTACCACATTCTAATTTACATAATACTTATTCTGTGTGTTGTATCTCTCCAGCACAATATAAAGTCAAGAATAGTGTAACTGTAGGATCATATCCTTCAAGTACCCTTCATGCAATATCCCACCTCAGATGTTAACAGAATCAAGTTCAATTTGAACACAAGTTGGGATGCATAGAGGAACTTTCCTCCGTGTTTCATTATAAAAGTATACTACGAGGAGATACTGCTTGTAATACATTGTAGGAAGAGTAGTATCAGTTAGTCAGAACAACTTGATAATGGACATTTTAATTAGTCTTCTTTTTAGGCATATATTTAATTATATACTTATGCAGTGACTAGAGTTTCTCTCTCTTTCTCTCCTATCTTCCATGTAGTTGTAAGGCTGCAAGTGTAAAGAGATTTATTATATGCTTCTTTCTGATACTGAAGAGTGAAGTTAAATCAAAAGTGGTCACTCCATGTGTCATACACAAACACAAAAGGATCTGACTTGTTACACAGGACAATAATAGGAATATACATGTTTTAGAATAATGTGCCTCATATTTGAAGGCTTAGAATATAGTTAGATAACTATCACAGACACATTTCTCATTTTTTGTGGGGTACACATTTTTTATTCTTCAAGAAAAATCACTCTTTATTCATACTAACACTGCAAAACTAAACAGATCCTGAACTATTATAAGCACTGTTCCTCAATAAGGAAAAGAAAAATTTTTTTACAGGATTTAGAGCCCCCCAAAAAATCACACAAGAATTTCATTCAGCTCATCTTGATTCTGTATTACTACCACTATGTATCTATGTGTGAGATGGAGTCGATCATTTCAGAACACCTCCACATGTCCCTTGGACAATGGAACTGCTGGCTGTCAAGCAAATTTATGGTTTTCACTTAACAGCTCCCTATGTAAATTTCAGAATTCACTTTAACAGTCATTTGAACTGTCACAGTATGAATTATGGACTGAAGCATATTCTGCTTTGCTATTTCCAAAGGAAAGCTCCTTGTGAATATTAAACTAGATATGAAAAAGACATTTTCAAGTCAAATAACTTAAACTACAATACCTAGAGTTTGAATGAGTGTTTGAAAATAACTATTTTTTTCAATGGAGAGATAAAAATTTGAATTCCAATGACTCCTTATTTTATTATAATAGTGTATATATGTATATAAGTGATTCCATACATATTCATAGCTGTGATGTATTTTTTTACTTTTGGCTATCTTCCTTATATTACAGAGTTAAAATTCTTGGAGCCTTTGTATAAACCAGTTGTGTTAGATAATGTAGGAGGATCCAAAATGAATTGAATATATGGATTTATCCCTAGAAAGCTGTAAGTTATACCTGCAAAAATATAAGCATAATTATGACAACATAATGGCATGTAGAATATATAGAGCAATCTGAGTGATTTCAAAAACGTCATTAGTAACTCTGGTTCTGTGTCTAGTTTAGGATCCGGTTATGAAGAAGAGAATAATCTTATGCAAGACAGTCTCAGATCAAGGTATGATCCAAGCAAAGGCACTGAAGTACACATCAGCATGCAAAATGATGGATAATTTCTGTGAACAACTAAAGTGATTAAATTTTAAAAAGCATTTTAGGAATAAAAGTCAATTAAGAAAAAACACAGAATGTTGAGTTGAACAGTTTATATTTCAAGGAATAGCCTTATTGGTATGTTTTAAAATATAAATATGATATGGTAAAATCATGCTTCAGGAGATTATTATGAAAATGCATAGGTTGAATGAGGCTTGAGTTAGACACTGAAGATTGTTGGAGGTAAGGTGCATAAAACAGACTTGCAATAATGAATTCTTGCTGCAATGCTGTAGTAATTGAAATAAGAAGGAATGAAACTGTACCAAGAAAGAATAGGTGGAGCTCAATAACTAAATAAGGAAGCAAGCTGAAAAATAGCACAAAATTATTGAAAAGTTTCTAAATGGAGAATCCGGATGACTATAGTGATATTGGTGGTAATGGATAAATTGAAAAGCGGTTCTAGTTTGAGGTTATTTCTATAATATCAATTACTTTGCAACCACAAGTTGGCTATAATACTTATATGTATACATACACATAAACATAGTCATCCTCTGATATCCATAGAAGATTGCTTCAAGTACCCTGCAAATATCAAAATCTGCAGATGTTCAAGTCCCTGATATACAATGGCATAGTATTTGCACATTACCTAAGCATATCTTCCCATAAACTTTAAATATAAATTACTTATAATACATAGTACAATGTAAATGCAATGTCAGCAGTTGTAATACTGCATTGTTTTTTGTTGTTTTTATTGTTATACTGCTATTTGTTGTTGCTGTAGTTTTTCCTGCTTTTTTTTTTAATTTTTAATTTTCAATCTGAAGTTGCTTGAATCCACTGATGAAAAGCCTGTGAATATGGGCGGGTTGACTGTATAGGACTATACAAATAACTAAATTCAAGATTCTTACAAAATTTTACTAGAACATTAAGTTGTATGATATTTGCTTTGGACATTTGTGGAAAAATAAAATGAATGAATTAATCTAACATAGAAAGTTGTCCAGTCTCTGTTGACTAAATGTACATTTCAGTTTCTCAACAAAGACTGTTAACTCTAATCTCATTGCATTCCTACTTATTAATCAAAGTCAACTATATCTTTAAAAGTATTAAGGAAGATCACATGAAATGCTTACAATCCATCAGTAACCCCGTATGTTCCTTTTCTTCCTTACAAAGTATATCTGAAATACATTACTGTGTATGTCCTGTAGATCTACTTTAAGTGAAGAATTCCCTCTAGCTTTATCAGCACCTGGCAGTGAGAATGTTATGAGTCTTATGAAACTTGCTATTTTATGATGGGAGTAAGATACTATACACTAACCAAAGATTCGCAAGATCTATTTCTTTTCAATTTGAACAACAAGGAAAGTTATATTTTTCCTGAACTACTGGTTTATTTCTCACCTTACATGACTGATCATGTCATCTTTGCTCTGGATAACTTTGTGACCCATATCCAGTAACTATATATAAATTCATACAGTTCATACTGGGTACCAACTCTACACCTAATTTTTCCTTTCATTATCTTTTCATTCTGTTGTGCTTTCTATTTATTTTATCCTACTGCATGTATTTTTGTGAACCACTACCAGTCTCCTTTAGTACACATTATTAGGTAGGCCTAAGGGTTAAGTCCTAAGCCAAGTAATTTCACATTATATGCAGACTTCATTAAATCTCTGTGAGAGTTTGTATTATCAATAGTACAGTGATTGAGAAAAAATGAATTTTACATAGGTACAAATACTTTAGGAAGTGGAAGTATAAGTAAAAAATCCCAAAGTCCTACTATGAAACATAAAAAAATCTCAGCCATATCAAAAAAGAAATAATTATTGTAGATTAATCAAGGTAGTAAAGATATGGATGACTCTGAAAAATGCTTCCAAAAGAGACATTTAAAACAATCATAGTAAGTGAATTATTTGATCTTAAATGTTAGTTTTTTGATTCATATATGCTCAGAATTTGTTTTTCTTTTCTTTTCTTTTTTTTCTTCTGTATACTAACATATGCTAAGCCATTATTTTTATTTTGTTGCTGGGATACTAATCACCGTTAGCCCATTTCAAATAAATAAGTAAAAATTCCCCACATCCCCCACACACAAATAAAACCTTTGCCTTTGTTGTTTTGCTAATTTCCTATTTCAATCTTTCTCCAAACTGTCAAAAGAACAATTCTCTACATCTAGAGGAAAAAGAAAATGTTTTTCTCCCAGAAAATATGATTACAACTTCAAAAATTTCATAACATTTATTTTGAGCTAATCATTATAATACTTGCCTATGCGGATACAAAAACTATGTGATTTTTCTGTCTTCAGAAGCCTTTATATGTGTTTGCATTTTGATCTTTCTGTTGTTTAAATATCATTAAATCACATATATGTTAGAAATATTGTGGGTAGGCACAATAATTGGGTTCTTGTTCTACCTCCTATATGACTTAGAACAAGTTATGTATTTCTGTACCTTAAGTGACTCATTTGTAAAATAGGAAGAACAACAGAATTAATTCCTCACAGTTGATATAGAGATTAAAGGTAGAAAAATGCTTGACACATGTTAATCTCTTATTAAATGTTCACTGTCTTTTTAATACTATATTCAATGTTAGCATTCATTTTCACTTTATCTTCTGCATTTTTATTAGAAATAGGTGAAACAGCACATAAACTCTTTTAAGCAGAGAAAGGCAAGAAATAGAAACAAAATGCTAAAAGCTTCCATCTATAATCTGCCAATGTAATCACCACAAGGTGTGGAAGTGACTGAAATCATTACCGTCACTATTATCCATGCAGCTTGCTGGTCATTCTATCTGATTCCTAGGAGATGGAGTAGAATTTCAATTTTTGGCAGACCTGAGACAGCAGGCTGTCCATTACTGAACTACACATCTGGCCCCTATTGTTAATAACTGGTTGTTTGTAATATGTGGACAATCTACAAGTTTTCCCATGGAGAGTTAAATGAGGTTGAAATGTGTTAATCTGCTTTTATCCCTATTCACTAAATGATTTACAAGATGGGCTAAGTGTGCCTTTGTAATAGCAATTTATCATTATGATTCTGTGTAAGTCCAGTGCAAGAAAGCCAAGAACAAGCAGTCCTCTATTTCTTAGATTTACTGTTTTTGGCTTTGAATGCAAAGTCCATTTCTTACCCATATTTACATACTGTGAAAATTGGAAGTAATACAACTTTTGAGTTCAAGGAATGTATACACAGAAGGAAATGTTTCTCACTCTCTAAAACTGTAGCATAATTGCAGTAGTGCTGAGACTACTAAGGCACTGTTTGTTAAGAGAGGTCCAGCTTACTCTAAAAAGGAAAGTGGTTAAAGAGTTGGACATCTGCAGGCCCCTGCAGACAAGGCAAGCTTGACAGTGGGCTTCTGCTTCTGTTTTCCTTCACTGCTTCTAATTGTCAGAAAAGATGAAGACAAATACTGTCGATCCAAACCAAAATAGCAGAGAGCAATATCACTGTCCTTGGTGTCTCTTTCTTTTGCTGATACTCTTCTCCCCCACATCCTGGAGCATTTTTTTCCTTTTGCTTTTAGGCAGTTAGAGTTTTCCAGGCCCTAATAGCCTCACCTTCATTGCTAAAACTTTCCAGTCAAGAGAGACAAATAAATCTAACACCACTGGTGCAGACTTATTTAATTTATATTATTTATTCTTCCAAGTATGAGCAATAGTACCTCCTTACCTTGAAGTTATATTACATTTAAGATTTTTTGTAGGAGCATCTTGTTCTAGTTGTAACTACTTATTAAGAAAAGGTCAGAAATTTCCAATTCACTCCTCTGCTTTTAGACGACGAGATGCAAGGTATCCAACGTCATTTCAGTGTTTTCTTTCCTTCACGGCGCCTACATTTTTATTCATCTGCTGCAAGCATACATAATCACTCTTCTATTTAGAAGGGAAGTAGCCAAATATCCTAGCAGCTCAGGGTGCTCCAATACTCAGACTCTTGGAAAAATTGTGAGGACAAACACACGAACAAAGTTTTAAGCTGGAGAAATAGTCAGGGGGTGATTGTTTACACAGCATGCAAGGAACCTTCAGCTTCTAAGAAAGATTTTGTTCCATAATGCATAAATTTTTTATTAAAAAAACTACAGTGGCATAATGCACAATCAGAAGAGTTGTCAATATTAATGATTGATTTAGGCAATAAAAATCTAATAATGCAGTTTGACTGACAAACTAAAACTTATGACTATGATATGTGCTGAGATTTTTGGTTTCTGTTAATTAAAAAGAAGTACAATAATTATTATTTATAAATGTAGATTAGGTATAAATATTTAATGTGTTTTTATGAAATGCTTGTTAGATTAAGTGTTCTACATTTTATTTAATTGCAAGAGTAAAATTCATATTTGTGCTCAGTATCTATAATTTTTTTGTTTAAGTTTGATCATTTGTTTACAACTTTAAAAACCTCACATACCACCAGCACTTCCACCAGAAAGAAGTTTTTGACCCTATTTATCCATCTCTATTCTATCTGGCCAGGACACTTAACATGAGAAAGAACTTCAAACCCCCATCTTCATATGCATCCCACTTTCTACAACTCTACCCAACCAATTTTGACTTTGTACTGAGAAGGAATTTGTGCCAGTACTTCAGACCCACCCTCTTCTTCTCTAAGTGATTTTTTCCACAGATAAGGATGGCTTCTGTAACAAGCAACATGCACACCCTAGCTTAGTCTCCTGAATTCCAGACCCATGCATCCAACCACCCCCTGACCTTCCTCAGTTCTTGAAAATGGCTTGCTCTCTCCCTCCACTGGTCCTTTAGTCAAAGTACCCCTTAGCCTGAAGCATTCTTTTCCCACTTCATCTACTAACTTCCTCTCATCCTTAGACTTCACTCTAAGCATAGATTTCTTCAAAAACTCTCCCCAAACTGCCCTCTTGTCTGCCAGATTAGACAAGATCTTTCAATCTTGTCCTCTTACGGCATCACACAATTTTTCTTTATAACCTAGTACAATTGTAATTAAGTTCATTTCTGTAATGTTTTTCAAATATAATGTGTTTCCACTACTATAAAATCATTGAGATCTGAACTATGTTTATTTTGCTCACAATTTTATCCCTAGTGCTTAATATACTTATCGACAATTAGTAAGTGTTTAATGTCTGTGAAGAAATAATGCCAACGATATTAAGGATATCATTTAAATTTTGAAAAGGTAAAGAACAAGTTATTCATAACTGTCAGAAGTTTCTTAAGGGAGATTAGCTAAAACAGAATTGACTTTACGAATACAGTAGTCTTTTAACCTGCTTATTATAATGGTGTTCCACCAATTTTATACCAATCATACAAATTTCCTCACCCTGTATATTAGCCTACTACAGCTTTTTAAAAAATATGCCACATTGAATTGCAAAATAATATATAAGGTAAATTACTCTATGCTACACTTTTATCCCTAAACATTTTATCTGAAGATCCTATTTCTTTTGATAAAATGTCTGGCATTCATATCTGTCCTACTTTCAAAAAGAAATTAAGCAGATAACTATAGCATAGTGTTATCAATGTGGGCAAAAGTCTATCCTAATCACTAGCTCACAATATTTGCATAGATGTTCTGTACTTAAACTGCAGCTCCATTGCTGTCTGAAGATTGAGATTCTTGTGAAAAGAATGTTTTTCATGACCCATAAAAACCCTCCATCCAATAAAAAAATTGTCATAGTTAAGGCAATTGTCTTTCTAGATCATTACTTATTGGTTTAATTTTTTTGGAGAAAATTGTTTGTTTCTTTTTTTTGAGTCGGCATCTCACTCTGTTGCCCAAGCTGGAATGCAATGGCATGCTGACGGCTACTACGGCCATGACCTGCTGGGCGTAGGTGATCCTTCCGCCTCTTCCTTCCAGTAGCTGGAACTACAGATGCATGCTACCATGCCCGGCTAGTTTTTGTGATTTATTGTTGAGACAAGGTCTCACTAAGTTGCCCAGACTAGTCTCAAATCCCCGGGCTCAGGCAATCCTCTTGCCTTGGACTTCCAAAGTGCTGGGATTGCAGGCTGAGCCACTGCGCCCAGCCAAAGGGAAAATTTTAATTACAAATTTAAAACTCAAGAAAAGCATTCACTTGAAATAGAATTCATTTGATTCTGTGAGAGGTCACTCAGTATTATAGACTCTAGTTCCTTAGCCTTCAATCAGAAATGAAATAAGGTAAGTAATTCCAGACATGGTTGCCAACTCCACATTCTTCCATGTCATCTTTTAAAGAATACCTATGTAAGAAAAGAATCCACAATTAAAACAGAAAACAAACAAAAAGATTTTCTTTCATTGTAACTTTAAAAACACAATGCTGTATAATTTACTTTTCTGCTAACACGTTTGATAGGATTTATTGCAAACACTGTCTGAACCTAGATTAGCTCGATGCTACATACAACCAGCGGCGTTACTCTTTTTAGTAAATAATGTCATTACAGTAGCCATGTCTGAAATCACCTACATATTATTGAATTATTGGTTCTAGGCTAAGATTTCAAAGACTCAAAAGGTCATAGAATTACTCATATATGGAAATGTGAAGTACGGTTACCCACTCACATTTTACCCTGGTGAATACATCTGATATGAAGTGTAGGCGAAAGTCATTACATTGTATCTTCTGTTTGGCAGAGATGGAAGTGACCATTATAATTCAGTGTTGATGAGCAACAGCAAAAATATATACATTCTATTATCATCGAAACTTACCATTGCTATATTTAAACAGCATGCTGACAACTTGGTTTTGAAGCATGCTGTATGTTCTCGCTTACATACTAGAATTTCCATAGGCAAATTACTGAACCCTGCTGAGCCAAAAACTTCCATAAATTGTAAAAGAAGGATAATAATACTTGCAGTATATTTAAAGGGATTAGATTGTTTTCAGTGTTAAGCAAAGTTTCTGTTGCAGAACTCCTATTATTCAGGCTTAAATCTTGCAGAGACAATATGTAAAGTGAAATTCCATTTATGAAAAAACTAGGTATAACATGTTATGTGCTAGGCAGCCTCTAAAAAGATCCACCTCTTATTTTTCATGTTCTTTTGTCATCCTCTCCCTTTGAGTGCAAACTGGACTAGTTCATTGTTTCTAATCAACATAATATGGCAAAAGTGGTGATTTTTATGCAGTAACAGATAACTAATACATATGTATGTAAATATTTACATTGACAAAACCCTCTAAACTTGTTCATCAGTACAATGAGAAATGTTATATCTGTACAATGCAATGCAATACAGCAACCAAATCAAATGAAAAATACTGGAGCTTAGACAACAACGTAGTGACACAAACATAATATTAAGCAGAACAAGTCACAAGAGTATACGTGGGAGAAGTTATTTACATAAATTTCAAAAACATGGAAACTTATACTGTTTAGGACTGTGTTCAGAATAAGTTGCAAATAAAGCAAAATAATAATTATGTGACTATTTAATATTGTGCCAGAGCTTACAATAAGCCCAACAAAGGTCATCAGTCTCTTAGGAATGTAAGTTTGTTCATTATACTGGTCACAACCAATTTCAGCCCAGATGCTTTAGAAACCTGTAACTGTAGATGTAAATTTGTAAAAACAAAAAGCAAAATGTAAAAAAAAAAAAAAGATAACCAGGATTGTTTTATGTCTGGTAGAAAAGATAATCCCCCAAATTATGCTTTTTTATTGTACATAAGTTATGTAAGACATGACAGCTTCACCATAATGAATTAATGCCCTTATAAAAGATATACAAGGAAGCCTGATTGCCTTGCCATGTGAAGAAATATGGAAGGTGCCAAAGATAAGGAAGAGGCCCTCATCAGTCACTGAATCTGCTGGCCCTCTGGACTTAGACTCCCCAGACTTCAGAGCTGTGGGCAATAAATTTCTACTGTTTATAAATTACCCAGTTTAAGATATTTTGTTATAGTACCCCAAACAGACTGAGAGCTTCAGCACCATTTGTTGAAGGGACTATCTGTCTAGTATTAAATAGCTTGTGGACTTTTGCCAAAAATCAGTTATCTGTACAGCCCAAATTTCCATCAACTGATGAATACAGGCACAAAACATATTATATCCAAACCAAAAAGTACAATTTCATTGTAAAAGAAGCCAATAACAAAAGATCGCATTTCATTTATGTGAAGTGTGCAGAATAAGAGAATCTATAGAGACAGAAAGTAGATTAGTGGTTGATTAGGGTTGGGAAGATGTAAGGGGGTGTAGCTAAAAGGTACAAAGTTTACTTCTGAGGTGATTAAAGTGTTCTAAAATTGATTATCACAATGGTTGCATATATCTATCTATGACTATCCTTAAAAAAACTGTATTGTGTATTTTAATGGATGAATTATTAAGTATTGTACTATATCTCAATGAAGCTGTTAAAAAAATTAGTTATCAGCTGGGCTCAGTGGCTCAGCCTGTAATCCCATGCTTTGGGAGGCCAAGTTGAGTGGATTGCCTGAGCCCACGGGTTTGAGACCCGCCTGGGCAACTTGGTGAGACCTCATCTCTACAATAAATCAAAAATTAGCTGGGCATGGTAGTGTGCACCTGTAGTTCCAGCTACTTGGAAGGCTGAAGTGGAAGTATCGCTGGAGCCCAGCAGGTCGAGGTTGCAGTGGCCAGGAGCAGTCACTGCACTTCACTCTGGGTGACAGAATGAGACTCCAACTCAAAAAAAAAAAAAAATTCGTTATTCATACTTACACAAAGCTGTTTCTAGGTACTAAATTCTTTTCCCTTGATATAGTTGTC
>CAUYQG010072747.1:0-12171 GCA_963574415.1 Tarsius wallacei | reverse complement strand
TGTTAAAGATTCTAATCAAGAATTCCTCTCAGAAGACAGCAAAAAGAACATACCTAAACTGATATTCTTTACACATAATGTGGCTGTGTACTTAGGACCTTCAAGACAATCAACTGCCAATGTATCAGTACTAATAAGAGTTCAGTAATCTGACCAAGAATCGTCCTAGATACCAAGAAAAATAACAGTTAACGGTTTTTGAAGGCTACATACCAGACACTTAATAAGTGCTCTTTATGTACTAACTCATTTAATTCTGAGGAAGGTTAGTATTATTGTTCTGATTTTAAAAATTCTAAAAAACAGCGAGGTTAAATAACATGTGCTAAGTTCATACAACTAGCAAGTGACAGAGTCTAGCAGAGTTTATGTGCATAACCATTACATTATATTTCCCCAAGCAATAAGAAGTTAGAAAATAGGTCACAGGATCTCTTTCACAATACATCAAGAACCATTTAAACAGACAAACAAAAACACTAGGGCTAAAATTTTTTGAGTCATAACTTTTAAAATTAAAAAAAAAGATTTTCAAAACAATTTTTAAAATTTAAAATAAGACTCAAAATTATATAAATGTGACTTCTCCCCAACAACAAAAAGCCTCAGGGTGGGGATGAAAAGTAAGCCTTGTCCCCCAAAAGATAGTCTACTCTTGTGGCCAGTTGTCACTCTGGGAATTCTCTGGAGTTGGAACTGCACGTGGTGTTCCAGTCATACAAAGACAGCTCAGATTCAGGAATCTTGTTCAGCTACTTTGTGAAAAGGTCTATAAAGAGAGAAGGTATTGGCAACCCCTTCGGGTCCCCTCCCACTGTGGGAGCTTTTCTGTCCTCTCAATAAATCCTGCTTTAAAAAAAAAAAGAGAGAGAGAGAGAGAGGATGTTAGCCAGAAACCCCAAATACCTAACTAATGAATGGTGTGCCATGGAATGAAGGATTCTGCCTCAGCTGCCTCACAGGGATCAAAGTATCAACGTGACAGCCTGATCACACTAAGGCGTGGTCAAGGCGACATTTGGCCACTGCTTTCCTGATAAAGATAACGATGCAGGTTACAATTCTCCAGTTCTTCAGACAGAATTCAGACAATTCTCTAAGTCCCAGAGTCCCTGAGGTACGGAAGCAGATCAGACCACTACTATAATCTTCCATTCACATCAAAGTTATTGAGCTGAAATCAACCATAGAAATGCTCCAATCCAATTCTCCCAATTTATAAATAAGAAAACTGTGTTCTAGAACAGGGATCTCCTCCCAGGTCACAAAACTAACTTAAGGCAGAAACAGAGAGCTAATTAGCCATCTCCTCCCTCCCTAAGTTTCATGACAACCAGTCTGAATATATATATACAAATGACTACACCTATTTGAGCACACTGGATTGCATATACATTTATAGACTAAAGCAGCATTTCCCAACCTAAGACATTCACTTACCACCTTTATGATTTTGCCATATTTATATATCATCTCTACTATTATTCACTTTCTCTATATGTTATCTATACACATTTTTATGCAAATTAATTTATCCTCATTCTAAGCAACAATATCCATAAAATCCCAAATGAGATGTGTATTTTTCCTAGCACATTAAGACAAATATATATCTACTGAAGTTACAATGTTTGTCTCTGAACCACTCCTCAGAAAAGTAAACCATCCTTTGCCATATTTGAAAAGATTCTGTACAAGTGTTCCAAGGAATTCTACTCTGTTTCATATTAATAGGTGTAACTGATAAAAGAATGCTTGATTGAATAAACCTGGGAGATCCTAACTGAAACAAAATTAAACAGTGTTGATTTTATAAAATTACTATCAAACATCTCGGGGCCATTTGTAACATTTGCAATAAGATTTTTCTAACAAGTAAGCACTTGTTTGACCATGAAACCCCTTTTTTTTCCTAGACAGTATCTATATTGACAACATGTTCTAAGCTGCAGCATTTCTCAAAAGATTAAAGCTTTCTTGAGCCCTTAAATGATGAAAATAGACACTGTAGATAGATACTATAGTAGATACTAGCACTTTCAGCATATTTTTATGATGTGAAGAAAGGAATGTGTTGGAAAGCATAATTACCTTGTCATTTTCCAAGGGGTCAGTCTCTTGAAGAAAGGTGACTTACTTTGTTCCGTATGAAACATCTGCAATAAACTTGGACATTCTAAAAGAATATAAATAAATTCTAGTAAGTCATCAAGATAGCCTATATTACTAAGGCTTTCATTCATGTTTGTTTTTGTTGCCTTGGAGACTTCTAAACTTGTAGGTGGAACTTCAAGACTGACATACTTATACCATGATATTTGATCTATTGGTGGGTATGACTGTGAGAAAATGTGTCATTCATTCACCACCCATCAGTTCGCTCTTTTCTTTCTCGCTTTCCTTTTCTTTCTTTCCTTCTCATTTTCCTTTTCTTTCTTTCTCTTTCTTTCTCTCTTTCTTTAAGGGGCCTTACTCTGTTGCCCAGACTGGAGTGCAGTGGCACTGCAGCCTTGACCTTCCTGGACCCAGGCAACCCTCCCACCTCAGCCTCCCGAGTAGCTGGGACTACAGGCTCATGTTACCACACCGGGCTAATTATTTAAAATTCTTTTTGTAGAAATGAGGTCTCGCTATGTTGCCCAGGCTGGTCTCACATCCATGGGCTCAAGCAATCCTCCAACCTCAGCCTCCCAAAGTGCTGGGATTACAGGCATGAGCTACTGCGCCTGGCCTTCAAGAATGTTTTCTGATAATCAGCTTCTATTGTTGGCTTTGCATAGCTCTCCTGCTTACTGATTTGATATTTAATTGCACTGCCTTTCTCTAATTGCACTCCCTCTGGATTATAGTCCATTGACCCTGGCTGAAGCCTTCCCCAAGAGTGCTGGGTGTCCCTTGGTAACATATTAGAAGTCATTTCTAGAATGCAAATCTTGGGAAGACATTTGGCTGTACCCAGGCAGGCTGTGGGTCAAAGGGCTGTAGACGGTTCCACTCCTCAGACTCCCAGAGTCAGGGAGAGCTCTACAAATTGCTCCTTTCTTCCCATCTTTCCTCTGACTTTTTGTCTCCCTCAGCACAGCAAGGTGCTGCCTGTGAGTCATCGGTGGGTTAATTAGGTAGGCCACATTGGGAGATTTCCTAACAGGGAGTTTGGGTATCATAATACAATGTATAGACTCACCCACTGCTATGATAGGGCTTTGGAGGCTAGTTCTGAAGCTACAGTATGGTGAGAACTGTTTTATTGTAGAACGATGTGTTCTGTAGTCACTTCAAGGGTAACGGTGTGCCGCTGACTTGTCCCCCATGCCCCTTTTAGTACTCCCTGCAATGTGGTATCATCGACTTCACCATTTATAAATCAAGGAAAGAGGCCACTTTGTCCTGAAGCCATGCTGTGAGCGCTGCGCTGCGTACCTGGGCAGGGCTGCGTGTTGCAGAGCGCCTCTTCCGTGTGCAGCCCCAGGCAGATGTCCCCTCCGTAGGCCGGGGCGGGATTCGTGCAGGAGCGGGTCCTCATGTAGTGTCCACCGCCACACGTGGCTGAGCATTTTGACCAGGGAGACCAGCAAGACCACACACCATCCACTGGGAAGGGACACAAAGTCATATCACTTCTGAAATCCAAATCCAACCCCTCTGATGTAGCTACAGATGGAATCTGCATTGCGAGAATGCATTGGTACATGGATGCACACAGGAGCATGGCTTTTGATGGCATCTGGGGGCTTCCACTTGGTGAACACCCCAGTTATGAAAATTCCTCCCTACACTTTTTCAGTTTCCCTTATTCATTCTTTCAGGAAAAAATAAAATTATAAACATATAATATCTAAGCACAAAGATGACAGAGGAGTGCAATGTGTGTCCTACAAAATTCCAGACCCTGAGAACGACCATGCACCACAGTGGGGTTATTAATGGGAAGCCCCCAACCAGCTCTTACCTTCACCATCTGCACCATCTAGTGAGCCAGATGAGATTTAGAGCCAAGGATAAGTATTTCAAGTCACAGGATTCCTTACTAATTGGAATATGGTTTGCTCCTTGATAGTGGGATAGAGAAAGGCTAACAGGTCCCATGAGAAAAATAAGTGTGAGCAATGCTCAGTGAATTCAGGCACTAAACGACCATACTTAAGTACAGCACACAGATTTGACATTGCATTTAAATGACTACAGAGAGGGATTTGAAAATCTGCAGCCAGGCCTGGGGTTAGATATGAAAGATGCAGTTTTACAATGTGAACGTTTGGCAGAACTGGTTCCTTGACTAATCATTTCCATGATGGCTCATAACTGAGAGTACATATCTGCCTGCTCAGGTGTCCTTCTGAATTCCCTAGGCCAGCATCCACATATCTGTAGATCTGCCTGATGAATGCCTGAGTCCCACCATGATATGGGGGACCTCAAGGCTCAGTCCTGCCTTATCTGACTTTGCTAACACTGAGAATTCACTTGGGCTTAGGTTTGTGACATTGTCAAACATGATCAGCTGTTTAGCAAACTCCTGACCAAGCCTCTCTCTCACTTGCCAGTTCTAACCTGTTGTTATTCCAGAGCAAAACTCCAGCGCTTGGTCAAACAAGAGATTAGATCCTAAGAGATTAGCCCAGTCATAATCTTGGCTAACTCAATTTAAAAGCCGAGGAGAGATTCATTATTACTAGACACACACAGTATCATTTTATTTTCTATTTTCTGTTTCTACATAAAGAAACAGAACCTTTTATCATGTATCTGTTGGCTGCTCATATGTCTTCTTTTGATAACTATCTATTCATATATTTTGCCCACATTGTAATGGGGCTGTTTGTTTTTTTCTTTTTGGCATGTTTGAGTTCCTTATAGATTCTAGATGTTAGGCCTTTGTCAGACACACAGTTGGCAACTATTTATGACCCTGCAATCCCCTTACTGGGAACATACCCGGAAGAACTCAGATCACTCTATAAAGATATCTGTACATATATGTTTATTGCAGCACTGTTCACAGTAGCAAGAACATGGAACCAACTGTGCTGCCCATCAAAAGAGGACTGGGTAAAAAAAACGTGGTACATATACACAATGGAATATTATGCAGCCATAAAGAAGATCAAAATCATGAACTTCACAGCAACCTGGATGGACTTCGAGTCTATAATACTGAGTGATCTTTCACAGAAACAAAGAACTGAGTATCACATGTTTTCACTCATAAGGGGACGTTGAACAATTATCATAATACTATAAGAAAAGAACTGGCAGTAGTGGGAATCTGCCTGGGGAAGGGGGGGCATACCTCATCAACAAGGGTACCTACATAATGAACATTTGTATACCTAACCCTGAATTGTACCCCACATCTCTAAAATTAAAAGGGGTGGGGGGAGAAACAGAGCCAGTCATGACAGGGAATGACAAAATCATTCAGACACAAGGCTGTTTTAGATAGAATAACTGATATTATACTGTGTTCTAATGTCCACCACAATGTAATATATGTTTATGGTGTATTGTTTCTCTTTAGTTATAGGCAAAGATAAAAAGACAGCATTTTTGAGAAGCATGAGCATTTTTAGGGCAACACTTTAATTGACAAAATGTAAAAGCAAAACAGAAGCATTTGAACTCATTTTAAAAATAAGTTTCAACCTAACTGGAAATGTTGTGATTGAACAGTGTACATAAACTTGCAGTTTAATAATATTTTCTCTAATAGTTAATAAGGTATATCAGAAAGTTAGGAGGGATCAAACAAATATCTAACACTGGTTGTGACATCAGCAATAAGAAGGCTGGCATGTGTTTGCCTAGAACTTTACACTTTTCCATAACTCTCTTCCATATCTGTTCTCACAGTAGGAAGCACTTGCTGACAATATTTCTCTCTATGTACCTTGAGTTGAAGCTTCATCTGGAGTGGGTCTCCTTCCTCACCCCACACACTAAGGCAAAGAGAAGTGACTTTGGACAGCAGGTGTCCTAAAGCTTGGCTTTCTGACTGTACACAAGGAAGCCTGGGACCCAAAAATGTCTAACACATTCCCTGGATGATATCAGAGCCAGACTCAGAACCAACCATGAGTTCTGAAGATCCTAGGCTTTTGTCAGCACAACGAACTCACAAATGAATGGCCAGCAGTAACATGAAAAGATGTTCAAGCCTACAAGTCATCAAGGAAATGCAAATCAAAACCACAATGAGATATATCACCTCACACCTGCTAAGATGGCTACTGAAAAAATGCTTTGGTGACAATGTGGAGAAATTGAATCCCTTGTACAGTGTTAGTGGGAATGTAAAATGGTGCAGCTACTGTGGAAAACAGTATGGAGATTCTTAAATCAATTAACAATATGGCCAGGCTCAGTGGCTCAGCCTGTCATCCCAGCACTTTGGGAGGCTGAGGCAAGTGGATTGCCTGAGCCCGTGGGTTGGAGACCAGCAGGGGCAACTTGGTGAGACCTCTACAATAAATAAAAATAATTTAAAAATTAGCCAGGTGTGGAAGCATGCACCTGTATTTCCGGCTACTTGGAAGGCTGAGGCAGAAGGATCGCCGGAGCCCAGCAGGTCGATGCTGGGGTGGCCGTGAGTGTGTCACTGACCTCCAGCCTGGGTGTTGGAGTAAGACTCCAACTCAAAAAAAAAAAAAAAAAGAAAAATTAACAATATAATTACCATAAGATCCCGCAATTCCATGTCTGGGTATATATTCAAAAGAATTGAAATCAGTATCTACAAGAGATATTGCATTCCCATGTTCATTGCAGTACTAATAATTTACAATAACCAAGATATGGAAATAATAACCATAATGTTCATCAATAGGTGAAAAGATAAAGTAAATGTGGTATATATACACACAATAGAATAGTATTCAGCCTTAAAAAGGAGATCCTATTATAAGTAACAACATGATTGGGGACATTATGCTAAATGAAATAAACTAGATGCAGCAAGACAAATACTGCATGATTCCATGTACATAAAGTATCCAAAATAGTCAAACCCATAGAAACAGAGAGTAAAATGGTGATTGTCAGGGAAGGGGGAAATGGAGAGTTCAACTGGCATAAGGTTCCAGTTATTCAAGATTAATCATATCTAGAGATCTGCTATACAACATTGTGCCAATAGTTAATACTGTATTGTGCACTTAAAAATTTATTAAGATCTCATGTTAAGTATTCTTACCACAGCAAAAACAAAAACACAAAACAGAAGGCTAAATGTGCTCATTTCAATCATTCTATAATCATGCAACATCTAATGACCTCATACCAGGAAGCTGATGTGTGTAATGTAGCCTGTGATATTTTAAACAGTATTTATTCCCATCTACATTTTAACTAACACAAGCCAAATCATATCTAGTCTAGTCTAATAAATCCTCTGTCCCACACACAGCAAGTGTCCTTCTGGTATCCTGATAAATTCTCCTGACACCGGATTGTGTATCATTAAGAGAGTGAATAGAGCTGTTGTTTGAAATGTCAACAGTTTGAGGGAGCATTTGTAACAGAACCAGTTGCTGAAATGGAAACCCAGTTGCAGAAATGTTCCCACTGAGGAGTTTGTATCACAAGACTATACTCTACCATCAACAGTTTCAATTTTGTTGATATATTTTAAGAAAGAGTAGATGCCTCCAGTACAAAGGAAACTCAAAGGGGAATTGAGTCTGGTACCAGGCCGTTGCAATGATTCTTAACTGCCCCAGCATGTCCCTAAATTAACCCTAACCCAGTGTTTGCTTCCTATCCTCTTAACTCTGTCCTTTTATTGCAGGTTTCAACCTACGTCACAAAGTAGCAATACAGCATATTGAATATTGTAATAACAGTGCATATTAGAAAGGTTACTGTCTTTCTGAAATAAAAATTACAGAATATGAAGCTTAATGCAATAGTCTTTACCAAGAACCAGACCCATAACCATGGATTAGGGCTTCACATAACTCCTGCCACTTTGCTAAAAATCACACGGGAATCTCCTCATGGCTTGAATCACCATCTAATATAGCCCAAGAAAGATTGGCTCATGGGAAGATCAGACAAACATACTCAAGCTCAGCTCCATCTATTTATCTTTCTCTCTACTTCACCTATTACAGTAAAACAAAAACAATGGCAGCAACAATTACTAGTGGTTTAAACACCAAAGTAAACACTAAATAACAAACATCTGCAAGTCAGACTTCCTGTGTGAGGAGAGAAGTAAAGTCCTGCACTCACAGGCACTCAGGACAGGGCACTTGTGACGTCGATTCTTTGGGGGAACTGTGGCCTGGCCCACATGGTTTGCATTGCAGGATGGTTGTGCTCTCTGCCTCTCTAAGAATCTGAGCAGAATTTTCCTCCAGCTTTCTTCTGTGCCCTGCTTCAAAGTGAGGACTCAAGGATTCCATGGATGGAAAGGAATAGTTCTGAGCACACCATAGGTGTCTAACAGATTCATCAATAAAACATACATCTGCTGCTCCACTGAATTCTCTGTTCTTTCTCCCTCAGACTTATTATTTGCAGAATAGAGACAAAAGGGAACCATCTTAGATACAGCTGATGAAAGAGTTTACATTTACTATGCTAGATTTTGTGGGGTTTAAGTATAACTCTGAGGTTGCTTTCATGTAGGTTGAATATTACTCAGCAACAAAGAACAATTGCCTGTCTTTACCTTCATCGGTGGAGGTCTGGAGGTTTTAGAGTTGAATCAAACACGCATCCAGAAAAAGGGTAAAGGAGAAAGGATCAGCTATTTTCCAATGTTGAAGTTAAATTATGTAGGAGAGGGTGCTAGTTGTAATAGATGAACCCATAGAAGGTGGAAAAAATGATCACTTCAGCATGAACACAACTTTAAAATTTTTTATTATTATATACATTAGAATTGGAGATAATGTTTTTCACCGATTAATTTAAAAGGTATTTCATATTTCTCTCATTTTTTAAGATTTATTTTCATAGCTGATAATAATGAGGAAATTCATTTTAAAATAAAATATACTTTTTTTTGTAATTGTGTTCTATGAAGCCAATAAGGTTAGAGAGAGCTAATCCATAGGGGGCAAGTGTCCTGAAGAAGTAAGACTGGGCCAGGCTCGGTGGCTCAACCTGTAATCCCAGCACTTTGGGAGGCCGAGGCGAGTGGATTGCCTGAGCCCGCGTGTTCGAGACCCACCCGGGCAACTTGGTGAAAACTTGTCTCTATAATAAATAAAAAATTAGCCGGGCGTGGTAGCATGCACCTGTAGTTCCTGCTACTTGGAAGGCTGAGGTGGAAGGATCGCAGGAGCCCAGCAGGTTGAGGCTGTGGTGGTCGGGAGCATGCCACTACACTCCAGTCTGGGTGACAGAGTGAGATTCCAACTCAAAAAAAAAAAAAGAAGTAAAACTGGCCCTCTAACTGGCTTCTTGACTTCTGGGCAACTAAGCATCCACAGCCCTAGGGGATTTTCAAATCTTCCTTGCAGAGGCACTGTCACATGTGGAATTTTCCGGGAGAGGGGAGCGAGGGTTGACCTCTGCACCAGGCAATCCTGAACTCACCCATTGCCATGTGCAGAGTGACACGGGCCACTCTGAATAACTCCACAATGCTCTATGGAATCTTGACTTTTAAACTGAACATGAAGACAGACTTATGTCAAGATATGAAGGTTATGTAGACACAGTATTGGCTCAACTGCCAAATCAGCTATAATAAAAGCAACTGACAGATCATGTGAACTAAGCGTCTCTGAGATGGATGGTGACCAGGTCTGCACACTCTACCAATGGCAGTGAGGAATCAAGCCAGCAGCCTGGGAAGGGGAGGGTGGGTGGAGGGACCCTGACATTCCCAAGGCACCCGTTCTTGTTCCAGTTTACAGCATGAACGCAAATCTGGTGAAGTCGCCCACAGGCTCCCTCTCAGCCCCCAGAGGAGAAGTCCTGCCACTGGGGCTGTGGGAAAGAACAGCTCTGTGACCTTTCCCAGCCTCTCAGCATCAGCTTGGCTGGGAAAGCTGGGTGGGCAGAGGAGTCTCTTGAGACTGGAGAAATTCAGTCAGAGATACCCCAGGAAGAGCCGTGCAGCTGCAGGGGCAGGAACATTTTTGTGAGCCTCTGCTATGAAGCTGGGAACTGTGTGTATTCAAGTTTATGTACATGCTTATCCATTCATCAACTACTCATGCATTTATAATCCATTTATTATCCATCCATCCACACATTCCACAAATGCTCATTGAGTCCCTGCTACATGCTAGTTTCTTTCTCAAAGAATTCAGAGTTGTTTGTACCTACTATAAAGATGCTAAGATTCCATGCCTTTAAAAATGTTGTATCTGTTGTTTGTAAAGACCCCTTCTCCCCATTTTCCATCTTTGCCTGTCAATTTGGTGAACTTCTGTCTACTTCTCAAGACTAGGCCCATGGGCAGCCTGCTTGGTGTAGCTGCCATGACTCCCAAAGGCTGGTTCACTGGGTTCTTAGCTGATGTAGCCACTGCATCTTGTCACCAACCTAGTAGCAGGTGACCATACAGAGCTGACACTACTCATGCTACTCACAGGAGTTACTTTCTAACCTGGACCTTATCACTGTGTCTTTGTATACCCTGCAAATAGTACACAGTGAGTTATCCAAAAACATTTGCTAAGAAATGGAATGAACGAATGAAGGAAGGAAAGTCAGTTAACCAATTCTTTGTTTCCTCATCATTCAACAATCACTAGTAGGTGTTTCCAGTGTGTGCCAGGCCCATGTTGGGAGGTGAAGTCAAGGGGTGACTGAGACCATCACGGGAGTCCCTATCCTCAGAGAGATTTCTTGCAGACAGAAGCCAAAGCAGTGTCCAAAGTCACAGATCAGCACTTAAATGGCCTTGATGTGTGGCTCTGCCAGTCAGATATCTTTTACCTAGAAACCTGAGGCTGTGTGACAGACCCAAAATGGAACTGTGTGAAGAGTTATAGTACTGTTTGAAAAGATTTGGGATTTGGCTTCGGATCAGCTGGAGAGGGTGAGTTAGGAGCTGAGAACACTTCTGTTATTACTTTTTTGTTGTTGTTGTTACTATGTGTTCATCCAACAGGTGTTGACATCATGCAAGATAATAATTAGGAACAAAGATCCCAAACACAGCCAGAGCTCTGACAGAGCCTAAATTAAGTTAAAAGGCTTTCTGAGACCCTTGAGTTTTCAGATTTTTTTTTTCTAGATTATACAATCCACTTACCCGGGCAGGGCAGAATGTTGCATTCCTGGTATTCCAGAGATGGACCCAGGCAAGGCATACCCCCATACTTAGGTTCCGGGTTGTTGCAAACACGCTTCCTGTTCCGAATGCCCCTGCTGCAGTCGCGGCTGCACTGTGACCAGGATGTCCAAGCTGACCAAGCCCCGTTGACGGTGTGGGCAGAGTATCTCCCAGCACGCAGGAAATCACCAGAGAGACCTGACAAGGAAACAGTTAAAGTGTGATTCTGTTGGGAATTCTCAGAGTAACTACAGTCCACGAGAACTTTTACTCTGTATCGGCTTCTACTTTATTTCTAGAAATAGCCTTTCAAATTCAGTTTAACAGTCTATTTTGAAATAAGGGAATAAGTGGATGAGTTGAAGATAGAGTCCCCAGATTGAGCAAATACAATAGAGGAAGTTCAGTTACATGTGATTGTCAAATAAAAAAGAAATACTATATTAGGATATGTATATCCCAAATATCATATTAGCATGCCTATACTTTAAAATTTGCATGGGATATAGTCATTGTTTAAAAATGACTTTTAAGTTACATGGGTCATATCCTCAAAACCATTCATGGGACATATTTGTACAAGAAAAAAATTCTGAAAATTATCTGAAATTTCATATGTAAATTCCTATATTTTATCCACCCCCTAGTTGGAGGCAACAAGATCATCCCTTGTAGAATATGTATCTTAAAGTTGGATCTTCAGTTGTCTTCCTCTTGACATTTCACCATAAATTTTTTCTTCTAACTAGAAAAAGTTTACATAAAATTAACGAGTGACTACATTCTGTTGTTCATTTTTCTTTTTTTTTTTTTTTTTTTTAATTTTTTTATTTTATTTTATTATGTTATTGTGGGGTACAGTTAGGGGTTAGGCATACAAAAATATTTCGTTCAGGTACCCTTGTTGATAAGAGGTGTCTCCCCATCCTCAGATA
>CAUYQG010072744.1:0-21097 GCA_963574415.1 Tarsius wallacei | reverse complement strand
GGGGGGGGGGAGGGAGGGTGAGGGGGATGGGATTAATGGTGGTGGGTATCTATCTGAGGATGGGGAGACACCTCTTATCAACAAGGGTACCTGAACGAAATATTTTTGTATGCCTAACCCCTAACTGTACCACACAATAACATAATAAAAAAAAATAAAAAAATAAAAAAAAATAAAAAAGAAACTTCCCTTTATGGGGGAGGGGAAATAAGGAATGCAAATCACCCATTGGGTACCATGCTCACCACCAGTGTGGGAGCCCATCAGAAGCCCAAAACTCACCTTCATGCAATATACTTATGTAACAAATCTTCACATTAACCCCTATTCTAAAATTATAAATAAATAAATAAATAAATAAATATGCCACCTTTTTGGTATCAATCTACTTTCAGATATATTCAGGAGATCATTTGTTTTGTGTGATGCATAGTTTTCAGTATTTCTGCGTCATTGCTTCTTCGTTCTGTCAGCAGCAGTGGGAAGGTTGAAAGAGCACTTAACTTGGAGTCAGAAAAGCTGGGTTCTAGTTCTGAGTGACACTAACCGGACTTTGCTTTCTCATTGGCCATTTAAGGAGGTTGGAATAAATTCTTGGTTAAGCTTCTGCAAGGGCTACAATTATATAGTCTTATAATGCTGAAGTTAATGTTTATCCCTCGAGCCTACATGGGCTGAAGGCAGGGTTAGAGTGAGATGTACCATTTCTGCTGAAATACCAGAAAAGATGTTAGAAAATCCACAGAACTCAAACCCGGAATAGTCTGTAGTTTCAGCCCCAAACAGCTTTCAATGAAACAACTACTTTAAATTTCTCATGGCAATAATGGAATTCTGATGATGACGATGATGAAGATGATCTGTGCCATGATCTGCTGTGCAACCACCATAAGCCTGGTGGTTTACATATATTGTTTTATTTAACCTCAAAAGAACATTAAAAGGCAGGTATTAGTATTCCCACTTTACAGACGTGCAAACCAAAGCTCACAGGGATGAAAGGCTCTTCAAGATTACACATCTGGTTAGTGGCACAGCTGGTGTTCTGATCACCAGGGTCACATTCTGACAGAGATCGTGTAACCTTATTCATTATTGTGCACCTACTACCTAGCCCAATTCAATCAGCACTTACTAAAGAAAGAAAGAAAGAAAGAAAGAAAGAAACTACAAAATTAGTGCTCTCACCACTCTACATGTTGTCTTTTCCAAGACCCAAACTTTGTCTCTTGCTTCTGATATGTTAGGTATTTGTATATGTTATCTTACATTATTTATTTAGTACAGCTTCAAGACAAATTTAACTAGTGTATTCCTATTTTAGTAATGAGAAAAGTGAAGGTTGTAGGTGAGTGATTCACCCAAATCTCCAAGTAAACATATGTAGGAAGTGGTGGAATCTGACTTTGAATCCAGATTTGGCTAGTTCCAAATCCTGACCGTATCAGATTTTACGTGCACACACATGTTTATTACAGCATGGTTCACAATAGCAAAAACATGGAACCAACTGTACTGACTATCGAAAAAGGACTGGATAAAAAAATTGTGGACATGTACATGATGGAATATTACACAGCCATAAAGAAGGACAAAATTATGAACTTTGCAGCAACTTGGATGGACTTAGAGTCTGTAATACTGAGTGATCTATCACAGAAACAAAGAACTGAGTATCACATGTTCTCACTCATAAGTGGACCTTGAACAATTTTCATAATACTATAAGAAAAGGATTGGCAATAGTGGGAAATTGCTGGGGGGCAGGATTGGCAGCAGTGGGAAACTGCCAGGGGAGGGGGTGCATACCTCATCAACAAGGGTATATGCATAATAAACATTTGTAAACTTAACCCGAATTGTACCCCACATCTTAAAAATAAACAAAATTAAAATTAAAAAATAATTTACTCTGTCAATCGTGAGCTGCTATTTTAGAATTCAAAATAAAAGTTATCCTGTGACACATCACTTATAAGTAATGGAGCTGTGTATTTTATTTTCAAATTTCCTGCCATCTTCTCTCACCCTGCAAATACAGACACATATACCAAGGCAATCAGCCTCTTGGTTTGGGGTTTTAGCTTCCCTTGCTTATATCACTTTTGTTAGATCCACCTTGCAAGCATTCAAAGGTATACAAGGGACTTACTTGTTCTTTCAGTCCCTTGCACCAATTTCATATTAACATAAAAACAGTTAGATTCATGCTGAATGATACTTAATATTATAAATTTAAAAAATAGCATGGTTTAGTCTTCACTGGTAAGAAATGATGAAAAAAACAAATGCATGTTTTAAAATTTCCCATACACTCCAATTTGATAAAGCTGTCAAAGTTGGTTGTTTAGGATTGAGCAAATGTATAATTTCATTAAAAATATGAAAAGCAAAAGCAAGATTAGGAGTTTTGAAGGCTGTCACTAATTAGCTTTATAGGAGAAAGTTCCAGACATCATATACCCTCCTCAGTGGGCCCTCTGACATGGCCTGCACCATGCTCCTGACATTAGCAAAAATTGCTTCCAGAGGCACATGGTGGCAGACCATGTCACATCATCCTCCAGTCTGATCAGGGGGACCTACGACTGAGTGAGGTCAGCCATAGCACAACCCCAGTGCTACTCATACAGTGTAAAATCTCTGCTCAGATGTGACTTCCACTTGGTACCAAAAATGTTATCTAGCTCTCTTTCCTGTAGCCCATACTCATCCTGTGCTCTCTCCTCGGACTGTTTCACGCTACTCCAAATGCCATACCTTTTCAGGTCTTTATGCCTTTGCACATGCTGTTTCCCATTTTTAGAATGTCATTTGTAATCCCACCCTTTTGTCTACAAAGTAAGCACCTATGCATCTTTCATAACCTGGCTTGTCCTCTGAAACCCTTTCCTCAGCATGGCAGCAGAAGTTGTTGCTCTCCATCCCCACTCTGATGCTTAAGCTTACACATACTTATACTACTCAGCTTATAGGTCTATCTGTTTCAGGGAACTGTAAGCTTCTTGAGATAGAAGCCCTCTTCTGTGCATCTCTGGGCCCCTGTGCCTAGGCTCCATGGTGTTTGACACCTGGTAAATGCTCTGTAGAAGTTCAGTGAATGAATACATGTAGACTCTCGAGACATGGCTTATCCCTTTTTCCTAGCTTCAAAGCAGAAAATTCAAAAAGGCATTTCAAAGGCATGACTTTAATGCAGCTGCCTGGTTAAATCTGTTCACTTCCAATAGAAGGCCATCTTTTTGCTTCAGTAAGGCACATATCTGACAACATGAGTTTACCTTTCAAGTGGAGTGTCTCCATTCTGAATGACAAAATGAGATGGCCAGGAGGAGCAGAGAATTGCAAAGCAAACTGTGATCCAACATGAGAGGTGAGGGTCACTCTCTTAGATTTGATCATATACATTGCTCCATTTATTTCTTGTGATTTGCATTGTATTTTCAAGCACAATAGTTTGAGTACAGTCTCCTGAAACCATTCATTCATTTGGGAGTTATTTCTTTTCCTTTGTGTATGTAATTATAGTATCTGAAAATTCTAAAGGACTCCATGCCCAATCTTCCACCCAGAGTAGGTTAGAGTAGAAATAGCATGCTCTTTGGCACCATATGATAGGCAATTTTAAGATGACTCTTAATGCCCCACGTCCCTGTCTTTCCTCCTTTTGAGTTTGGTAGGCCTTGTAGGCTATTTCTAACCTACTGAGTATAGCCAAGTTAATAGGATGTCAATCCTATAATTATGTTACATTATATGACAAAGGTTAAGTGATTTTGCAGACATAATTAAGGTCACTGAGTAGTTGAGTGTTAGTTCACCAAAAAGTTCATCATACATTGGGTGTTAGTTCATCATAAAGTTCACCATATATTGGGTGGGCTGTTTCTAATCAGGTGACTTCTTTAAAAGAAGATCTAGCCCTCCCCCCCAGAAATCAGAGACTCAAAGGAGCAGACCTTTATTATGGACCCTTTATTATGGACCCTTTATTCATCCCATTTTTTATAACAGGAATCCAGTCTCTCCATTGTTGTTGCTGATGTCATTTTTGGGGGGGGGGGTGTTGTTGTTGATTTTGGTTGTTGTGGTTGTTTGAGTCAGGGTCTCCACTCTGTTGCCCAGGCTGGAGTGTAGTGGTAAGCTCATGGCTC
Source organism: Tarsius wallacei (assembly GCA_963574415.1). Classification (NCBI taxonomy): domain Eukaryota; kingdom Metazoa; phylum Chordata; class Mammalia; order Primates; family Tarsiidae; genus Tarsius; species Tarsius wallacei. The sequence continues at coordinate 16,943 of CAUYQG010072744.1, read as the reverse complement.
ACCATAGCCTTAACCTTCTGGACTCAAGCAATCCTTCCATCTCATTCTCCCGAGTAGCTGGGACTACAGGTGGGCGTCACCTCGCCCAGCTAATTTTTTTATTTTTGTTTTTGTAGAGACAAAGTCTCACTATGTTGCCTAGACTGGTCTTGACCTCCTTGGCTCAAGCAATCCTTCCTTCTTGGCCTTCCACAGTGCTGGGATTATAGGTGTGAGACACTGCACCCAACCTTTCCATCAGTAACCGTGAAGAAACACGCTGTCATGAATTCTATAGCCATAAGAAATCCTTGCAACAAGCTAAGAGAGCTTGGGAGTGGGTCCTTTCCTAGGTGAGCCTCTAGATGAGGATACAACCCAGCTGGCACCTTGATTGCAGCCTTGTGAGACTGAGCAGAGAACTCAGAAAAGCTATGTCTGGACATCTGACCTATAGAACCTATGAGATAATAAAGGAGTGTTGTTTTTAAGCCATGAAGTTTGTAATAATTTGTTACACAGCAATAGAGTAATGCAGGGTAGCATAGACCTGGAATCCAACCCTAGCACCACTCTTTCCTATGTGTGTGTATCACTTTATACTTTGAATTTTAGTTTTATCATCCATATAATGAAGAGTATGCCATTTATTTGATGGGTCCATTGTGAGAAGTAATGAATGATTATATGTCAAGTGTGCTAGCATACTTAATGTATGCTAAGTGCATATACACCCTAGCCATCACTCAAAAGCTAAACTATTAACAGATAGATATTTGTGGAGGTCCAGTGAATGCCAGGCATTGTTCTAATCACTGAACTTTCTGAAATGAAGAAGCCAGGCAAGATCCCTGCTCTTATGGAACTCACAAACTAATGGTGGAGAGACAGATAGGAAACAGCTAAATATATGAATGACCAAGAACATATAATGAAAATAAAACAGGATGATGCGGTAGATAGTGGCTGGGAAATATATCCAGTTGGGAGGCAGAGAACTCTACAACGAGATGATATCTGAATTACAAGAAGGAGTCAGTTGTGTGAGGATCAAAGGTCAGAGGATTACAGAAAAAGGAAAGAGTAGGTGCAAAGCCTTCAAGTAAGAAAGAGTTTGGTGTTTCTGTGAAACAGCAAGAAGGCCAACGAGGCAGAAGCAGAGGGAACCAAGGGGAAAAAGGGGAGAGATGAGGTAGAGAGGTAGGCAGGGACAAGACCATACGGAGTTTCATGGGTCACCGTCATGAATTTGCTTTTATCTAATTTCCCAGTGGAGGTTTTTGACCCAGATAAATGGCATTATCTGATTTATATTGTTATGAGATCATTTCTTTCCTGTATAATACGTGGATTGTAGGAAACAAGGATTGAAGCACAGAGGGCAGTACTATTGCAGTAGTTCAGACAAAAGAGGATTGTGACTTAGACTGGAGGGAGGGGGGAGCATTGAAGATGGTCATTCTCACTCAGCTCAATAAATACTTTCTCAATGATTAAATAAAAATTTCACACAAAATAAAATGCCATATCATTTTCACCTTTTATCCCCTTTATTTTCTCATAACCGGGAATCTAGTGCAACCAGCAAGGCTAAAGCAGGGATTTTCTTTTACAAGTCAACAAAAACACCAAAACCAAGAAAAGCTACAGAAACTTGAACATTCTGTGAAAGCCATGATGTGCAGAGGTGAAAGGAAGATCTAGAAGGAAAGAGGGCAAAACCAAATGTGACCAGAGAAAAGTATAAAGGCAGGGTACGAAATGAGTGAGAGATGAGCCAAGATCAAGATCAAATGGGGACAGCCTGGCACATGCCTGTAATCCCAGAACTTTAGGAGGCTGAGGCAAGAGGATCACTTGAGCCCAGGCGGTTGAGGCTGTGGTGAGTTGTAATTGTGACACTACACTCTGGCCTGTGTGACAAAGTAAGATCTTGACTCAAAAAAAGGAAAGAAAGAAAGAAAGAAAAAGAAAAGATCAAATGGGGAGCAGAAGAGGAGATGCCCTAGGTAATCACTGGACTATCAAGAATCTTCTAAACGTTTCTACAATTTCAGCATATGGAGAATGTAGCTGGGTTAGCTGAATTTAAAGGGCCAGGATTTAAACAAAAGAGGTGCACATACATGTGAGCATAAACATATGTATTTAAAGACATGTAGATTTGTATTTGGATTAAAAAGTGTAAGAAGACACATGCTTATTCATTATTTACCTTGGACTTCATAAATTAAAACAAAAAAGTATTAAGGGCCAAATGCAAATTGACAGAATGAAGCCTAAAAATGAATCCGTTTCCCTGGGAAAATGAGGGTATAATTAAATACAGCTTTCTTTGTGTCTGAAGTGTTTGTTTGCCAAGGTACTCCATTAATTAAGGACATTGCTGTGATCTTATACCCAGTCAGTGTTTGTAATTCCATCTTTAACACTAATCATGAGCCAAAAAATGGAAAGAAACCAATGAATTGTGACTTAAAACATCTCAGTAATACATCTGACATATCCAGCAGGTGAACAAAGAAAGGGCTTTGACAGCATGGAGTGCTAAACAAATGCACAGTAATAGAGACAACAGTCTCCTCCAGAGGGCCAGGAGCCCAAATGACGGCTTTGCTCTTTTTAAAGAAAAACCAGAGCAAAGCCCAAGAACACTACCTACTGTCGTTTTCAATAACAAGGGGCCCAAAATACCCCATGCTTCTTGGTTATTTTAGTTTTCAATATGCTTTCCATCACCTAGAACACACTGATACTCCTCAACTGGCAGACGTCGTATCTTAAGTGTATGGTCCATGGGGACTATTTTCATGAGCCTAAGAAAGGCTTTGTTAAGCTTTGCTATAAATGCTACAGAATACCAAGTGAAAATGGGAGTCATTTCAATTTCATTCTAAGGCTTTATCAGCCTGTATTTTCTGTTTGTAATTCTTTATCATGAAGTAACTGTGTTTGTTTGTGATCTTTTCTTATTCCTCCAATCCACCCCCCTCCCATCCAAAACCAATCCAATATTATATTGATTTTTTCATAGTTACAGATGAGTATAATCATAGGTTACAAAGAAAGCCTCACTGCATAAGTCAACACAGAATCTACAGCCTTCTATTGTTGTATAAGAAATAATCACTCAATCATTCTCATATGTTTATTTTTCATTGCAAAAGGTTTATTGACTACTAAAAAAGAATTAGTGGGTCTCATCCAAATTTAGAAACATGAATTAAATTATCCAAGGCCAGTTATGTGAACTTCCATTTATATTTGGTTTTAGTGCAGAAGTTATGTCATTGCTTAATAGTATTTTTTTATCTGTTGGAAGCATTTAATCACTTATCAAAGAAATTAGATTGCAGACCACTGTGTTAAAGTTAAAAGATGTGTACAAAACGACATTTCTTAGAGTGAACCCAGGGGATTATATGTGAGATATAAAATTGTTTACTTCCCTCTCTCCCTCTCTTTTATGCTGTGAGTTCCATGAGAGTAAAAATTATCTTTTATCTCAGCGGCCCTCGTGCCTAGAACAGTGAGTGACATGGTCGGTTCAAAAATAATGTTAAACTAAGGACTCTAAGGCCAGAGTCTGTGACTCGAAAGTCTTCTAATCTAATAGGTGAAACTGGGCACATGAAAATTGCAGTAATACAAGGCAGTCAATAAGATGACTTCAGTGTCTTATGCATAGAACAAATTTAAAGTAATAGAAAATACATGAGATGAGAGATCACTTTAAGATAGGGTCATACACAGAGAAAGTCGTGTAGAAAATAGAATTGCGGTCAGGTGCAGTGTCTCACACTTATAATCCCAGCATTTTGGAAGGCCCAGGCAGGAGGATTGCTTGAGCCCAGGAGTTTTAGACCAGCCTGGGCAACATAGTGAGCCCTTGCCTCTACAAAAAAATTTTTTTAAAAAATTAGCCAGGCATGGTGGTTTGCCCCTGTAGTTCCAACTACTTGTGGGGCTGAGGCGGGAGGATCACTTGAGCCCAGGGGTCAAGGATGCAGTGAGCCATGACTGCGCAACTACACTCTAGCCTGGATGATGGAATAAGACTCCTACTCAAAATAAATAAGTAAATAAATAAAGATTAAAAAATGAAAATAAAAGTGGGCCAAATTTTTAAAGATGGGTAAATGTGGTTGGAAGAGGCATTCAGACATTGGGAATGTCAGCAGCAAAAGCAGCAAGGTAGAGAAGTATGATGCATATTCACAAAAATGACAAATAATCTCCACCCAATTTTATGTAATGTCTGTCTACAGAAAAGAAAGGTGGAAAGGTAGCTGGAGGGCGGATTATACAGGTGCCACATAAAAAGTTAAGGAATGTGGACACTATTCAGTAGACACCTTGGTAGAATTTTACTCATGAATTACTACAGATTTCCTTCATTTAAAAAAAAATGTAGATTCAGGGGGTATACATGCATATTCATTATATGGACATATTACAAAGCAGTGGGGATTGGGTCTCAGGTGACCCATTCCACAGCTAGTAAACATTGTGCCCCAAAGATTGTATCTGAATCCTAACTCCCTACCCTGCTACCCCCTTCTTGGTATCCCCAGTGTCTACTATTTACATCTTTGTGACCATGTAGCTCCCACATATGAGAAAGAATATGCAGAGTTCGGTTTCTGTTTCTGAGTCAGTTCACTTGGGATGATGATCTCCATCTCCATTCATGTTGCTGCAAAGGACATGATTTCATTCTATTTATGACTGTGTAGTAAGTATTCCATGGTGTATATATACACCACATTTTTATTATCCACTGATCAGTGGATGGGCATTTAGGTTGATTCCACATCTTTGCAATTGTGAGTTGTGCTGCATTAAACATCAGGTGTGGATGTCTTTTTTATATAATGACCTCTGTTTCTTGGGGTAGATACTTAGTAATGGAACTGCTGGTTTGAATGGTAGATCTACTTTTAGTTCTTTGAGTAATCTCCATACCACTTTCCATAGAGGTTGTACTAATTTACACTTCCACCGACAGTGTATAAGTGTTCCCTTTTCTCTGCTCTGTGCCAGCATGCACTGTTTTTTAAATTTTTTTAAAAAATGGCCTTTCTGACTGGTGTAAGGTGGTATCTCATTGCAGTTTTAAGTTGCATTTCTACGATGATGAGTGATGCTGAGCATTTGAAAAATATGTTTGTGGGCCATTTGTATATCTTCTTTTAAGAGATGTCTATTCATGATGTTTGCCCAGTTTTTAAAGGGGATATTTGGTTTTTCTTTGCTGATTTGTTTAAATTCTTTATAGATTCTGGATATTAGTCCTTTGTCAGATGTATAGTTTGCAAATATCTTCTCCCATTCCGTACGTTGCCTATTTGCAATGTTGATTATTTCTTGTGCTGTGCAGAAGCTTTTTAGTTTAATTAAGTCCCACTTGTTTATTTTTATTTTTGTTGCATTTGCTTTTGGGTGTTTAGTCATATATTATTTGTCTTGGTCAATATCCAAAAGAGTTTTCCTACACTATATTTAAACATTTTTGTAGTTTCAGGTCTGACGTTTAATTCCTTAATCCATCTTGAGTTAAATTTTGTATATAGGAAGAGATAGGGATCAAGTTTCACTATCCAATTTTTCCAGCACCATTTTTTGAATAGGGTGCCATTTCCCCAGACCATGTTTTTGTCTACTTTGTCAAAGATCAGTCGGTTGTAGGTATCTGAGTTTATTTCTGTATTGTCTATTCTGTTTCATTGGTCCATGTGTCTACTCATACCAGTACTATGCTGTTCTGGTTACTACAGACTTGTAGTGTAATTTGAATTCAGGTAATGTGATGCCTCCAGCTTTCTGCCATTTGTTTGTGTCCTCTGCAGTTTCTTTCATCAGAGTTTTGTAGTTCTCCTTATAGAGATCTTTCACCTCCTTAGTTAAATATATTCCTTAGTATCCTAGGTTTTTGGCTGCCGTTGTAAATGGAATTGGGTTCTTGATTTGATTCTCAGCTAGGTAGCTGTTGGTGTATAGTAGTGCTAGTGCTTTTTGTGTGTTGATTTTATATCCTGAAACTTTACCAAATTCATTTATCAAGTCCAGCAGTCTTTTGGAGGAGTCTTTAGGATTCTCTAGGTATAAGATCATATCATCAGCATACAGAGATAGTTTGATTTCTTCTTTTCCAATTCGGATACACTTTATTTCTTTCTCTTGCCTGACTGCTCTGGCTAGGACTTCCAGTTCTGTGTTGAATAGTAGTGGTGAAAGTGGGCATCCTTGCCTTGTTCCATTTCTGAGGGGGGAATGTGTTCAACTTTTCTCCATTCAAGATGACATTGGCTATATGTTTGTTATAAATAGCTTTTATTATTTTGAAGAATGTTCCCTCTATGCCTATTTTGCTGAGGGTTTTTATAATGAAGGGATGCTGGATTTTATCAAATGTTTTTTTCTGCATCTATTGAAATCATTATTTGATTTTTGTTTTTAATTCTGTTAGTGTAGTGGAGCACATTTATTGACTCGTGTGTATGTTGAATCACCCTTGCATTCCTGGTATAAAACTCACTTGCTTGTATTATTTTTTATGTGCTGTTGAATTAGGCTTGCTAATATTTTGTTCAAATATTTAAAATGCTGAGAATTTTTGCATCTATGTTCAAAGGGGATATTTATCTGTAGTTTTCATTGACTCTTTCTGGTTTTGGTATCAGATTTATACTGATCTTGTAGAATGAGTTAGGGAGGATTCCCTCCTCCTTAATCTTGTGGAATAGCTTGAGCAAAATTGGTACCAGTTCTCCTTAGAAGGTCTGGTAGAATACAGATGTGTGTTCATCAGGTCCTGGACTTTTTTGGGGGGACTTCTAATTACTGTTTCATCCACACTACTCATTATTGGTCAGTTCACGGTTTCTATTTCTTCCTGACTCAAGTTTGAGAGGTCGTGTATTTCCAAGAATTCATCCATTTCCTCTAGATTGTCTAGTTCAGAACATTGGCCTAGGAAAATACATTATGACTAAAAGTTTTTTTGATTACTTCAAAAGCACAGGCACCAAAATAAATAAATGCTTGGGGCTGTATTAAACTAAAAAGCTTCTACACAGCAAAGGAAACAATCAACAGAGTAAACAGACAACCTGTAGAATAAGAGAAAATATTTGTAAACTTTTCATCTGACAAGGAACTAATATTCAGAATATACAAGGGACTAAAAACTCAATAGCAAAATAATAATAATAATAATCCCATAAGAAAGTAGACAAAGGATCAGAATAGACTTTTCTCATCTGCATAAGTTTTTAAGTATATTGCTTAGTAGTGTTGAATATATTCACATTATTGTGCAACAGACATCTAGAACTAAATGCCCATTGAAAATCAGCTCCCCAGGCCGGGCTCGGTGGCTCAGCCTGTAATCCCAGCATTTTGCGAGGCCTAGGCAAGTGGATTGCCTGAGCCCGCAGGTTCGAGACCCACCCGGGCAACTTGGCGAGACCTCGTCTCTACAATAAATCAAAAACTAGCTGGGCGTGGTAGCGCGCGCCTGTAGTTCTGGCTACTTAGAAGGCTGAGGCGGAAGGATAGCCGGAGCCCAGCAAGTCGAGGTTGCGGTGGCCGGGAGCATGTCACTGCACTCCAGTCTGGGCGACAGAGTGAGACTCCAACTCAAAAAGACAAAAAAGAAAAAGAAAATCAGCCCCCCATTTCCCCTTCCCCTAGCTTCTGGTAGCTACTATTCTACAGAATGTTTTTGTTTCTATGAATTTGATTACTCCAGGGACCACATGCAAGTGGAATCCGTGGAATCATACTCACGTATTATGTGCCAATCGTTTCAAAACCCAGCAATTTTAGTCATTTACTTTCAGTAAAAGGAATTCTTATGATCTAAAGTACTTTAGAGACTGAAGTTAAAGTCACAGCAAGGGCTGCAAATACATTGGAAGACTAATTCATTCATTACTTCTCTGAATATTTACTGAGTCCCTACTATGTTCCAGGCACTGTGCTAGTTGCTGGAAACACAATAGTGTTCAGTACTGAAGAATGGTGTTTCACCATTAAAGAACTATGCTTCATCTAGTAGGTGGACATCTGTATACCAGTCTAAGTGTTGCCAGATGAAACTTATTTAGCTTCACTCAAACAGTAGAAATTACATTTTTGCTTTCTTACCATTGGTCCACCTATACTCACCTCTTTGTTTTGGAGTACTCTTATAGAACTCCCCATTTGGCTTTAGTGGCAATATGCTTATGTACTGGGCTTCAATCAGTATTTTTAAAAATTCTATGGGATTGAAGCTAATTCTGTTTAAAAAAATTGCTTCTGATATTAAGACAGGCCACCACATCTGAGTTAAGATAGTAAAAGGAGTCTGCTTGACTTTATGGATAGAAATATCAAAATCAGTAAAAACTACATCATAAAGTCGACTAGATTTGCTAGAAAGCCAAAGGAAGCTAATATGCAGGAAGGTTTTGAACAAAGACCATTCATTTAGGGTCCCAGAAACAGCCTCCCTCCCCTCCAGAAAAGAGGTCTAAATTTCAAATCAGTAAGAAAGACTGTATATTAAGAAAGATTTGGCTGTTACTCAAGTGGATATTTTTTTTTAGACAGGTGATCTTAAATTACACTAGTTAGCTTTATAATGTTCTGGCAGCAGAAAATGAAATATGTGTTTCTCTTTCGAGAAGTATGAAGATGGTCCTTTGGGGTCAAAGTTCCTAGGAGTAGGATAGGAAAAAAGTTCAGGCTGCTAGTAACCATGCTGTGAAGAGAATTTTAGGCCTTGGCGTTGTCAAAACCTACTCCATAAATCAGTAACTTACCCAAAGTTAAAAGGCAAGAAATAGGAAGAGCTCCTTTTTCTTCTGAAAAGACAGTACTTCATCACCAGTCTTCCTCAATTCCTTCCCTGACATCCCATCTCTCCAAAGAACCCACCATGGTAAATGAGAATGGAGGTCTAGAATTTTATTTTTGTGGGTGATATATTTGGTAATAAAATAAACGTAGAGTGTGCCAGTTACTGCTATTTCTCTTTAGTTAATACTCGGCACCCTGAGGTTTCAATGAGAAACAAAGAAGCATTATCATTTTGTAGCAGAAATTTAAAAACCGAGAAGCTAAGAAATGTGTTCAAATTTCACATTAATTCACTGCTGAGGCTGGGAAAGCACTTGACTAATGACTCTGTTTTCAGCTAATGTACTCTGACATAATCTTTTTCATAATTGAAAAACATACATATCTACCAACAGGTTATGATGGTTTGTGCACTTCTAGGCTCAAAGAATAGCTGAGGTATCTGAATAGAACGACAGGAGGCACCTGGGCTGAGCCTCTGTGGAAAGACTTGGGAAGCACAGATAAAGAATGCAGCCCCTGGTGATTTTAAACAGAAGATGGCTGGGTGGACCTAGTAATTTGTGGATTGGAATGTGCCTCCTTTTTCCCTTTTCCCCATGCTATTACTGCCTCATAAAATTCACTTATTCATGTCCCACTCTTCTTTCAAATGTAGTCTCTTCCACAACGTTCTCTTCTACTGCTTCATCTTCAGAGCCACTTCATCTGTTAATATCGTGTATGTTTAATTTGTTGTCTGTTCTCATTTGACACATGGTAACTTGTTAATATTTTTCTTCTTCCCATGTCTTCTTTACCAATTGGACAATAAGTCTCTTAAATGAAGAGATCCCCATCCTTAAAAAGGGGTTACCCTTCTCTTACTAAGCACCTCAATTGACATGGAAGTCACTACTACCTCATTAGCTATAATTGTTAACCACACTGCCACCACCACACACACACATACTTCCTTACATCAAGCCAAATCTGTCTTTTGATAGCTGCTACCAGTTTGCTTCTGAGTTGAACTAACCTGCGGGGTTACACAGAGTGTGTGGGCACAGCTTCATTTTCATGGACACATCTTCATCTGCCTGAACCCTAGTCATGACTTCCCACCTGATGTTCTCACTTCTTCAGCCAAACTTTTGCAACTCTCTTGACTATTCCTCAAATTCCATAATTTTTATACCTCTAACTTTCGTTCTTGTGACTTTCCACCGAAGATCCTAAAATTTGCTAAATATTTCTCTGCCAGTGTGCCCAGAACTAAGTTTGGCATTCCTAACTTGTTTGTTCATTTATTCATAAATTTGTTAATTCGACCAACAGTCATTTAGTGACAATTCTGTCTGGCATTGCAAAATGTATAGCAGAAACAACAATAAGGAAGAGAAACATGGCTCCTGTTCACAAGGAATGTATAAAATGTGGGAGATAAATATTTGACAGTGATTATGGAAATAATTTTTCATTGGTAGTAGTAGTTTTCTATGATGTGTAACTAATTACCACAAATGTAGAGGCTTAAAACAACACACATGTATATCTCACAGTTTCTGTACATGAAGTGTCTGGGCTCAGTTTTCCTGGGTTTTTGCTTAGGGTTTCTTACAAAATTGCAATCAAGGTGCTGAACAGGGCTGAGATCTTACCTGAAAGGTCAGCTGGGGAAGGATATATTTCAAAGGTCCCTCAGGTTATTGACAGAACTTTTTCCTTACAAACTGACCATAGGATTCATGGAAGTGTAGATCATCAAAGCCAGCAATAGAAAGAGAGACTCTAGCAACACAAGCTAGATCTATGCAGTCATGTACACACAGCCTGTCACCATTGCAGTATTCTGTTAGTTATAAACAAGTCACAGCTCACACTCACATTCAAGGAAAGAGAATTACACAAAGGTGTACTCACTAGGAGGTGGGAACCACCTTTAAATTCTGCATGCCATAGTGACAAACTGAGATAGTATCGTGAAAGACAAGCTCAGAAAGCTATGAAAGTAAATAGCCTATCCTAATGCAGAGAAGGAGTCAGTTTTTTGAGGGTATAGTTTGTCTCATCTTAACTGGATTGCAGACTTACACAAATTGATCACAAGATAGGTACCATATTTTATAAGGCCTGACAATTAGGTTCACAAACTCGTCCTAGAAAAAGGGTTGCATACCTTACTGCTAAATACCACTATGGTCATCTTTGAAGTACTCCCCTTGGGAAGCTATACACCAATGCCAGCATTTAGTCCACCTGTCAAAGCAATCTTAGAACTCTTCCTGGAATAGACATCAGAGCAGTTGTCATATTACCCTTGATGTCCTGACTGACATCAAAATGTCTTCCTTTCAATTGTTCCTTTACCTCCAGGTAAATTAAAAAGTCATTGGGGGCCAGATCAGGTGAGTCTGAGAATTAAGCTCGCGGACTTGCCACTGTGCACTTATGTTGGCAGCACTGTACAAACAACTCGGTAAGGTTTCGTAACTTTAGTATAGCAGGGTCTCACAGCTGTGTTTGTGTCAATGTGTGGCAATATCTTGATGGGTTGCATTGATTATTGTTGTTTCATGTTTTTGTGTGCTCACGAGAATGTTGGAAAGGTAAAGAAAAAAGTCACTGGGAGCCAGATATCTGTATACTGGCTAAAAACTTCCTCACAGACAGTATTGTGTGAGCTGGTGCATTGTCGTGATGCAAGAGCTCCTTCGGTACCATTTTTGCACACACTTTTCTCATGCCAAGATTTTCAGTTAAGATTTTCCTAACTTTTTCTCTATTCATGTTTATTTGCTCTGCTATGCTTCTCACAGTCAGTCAATGATTTTGACGCACAAGTTGCCTGGGTTCACTTCTACTCTTGCCAAGTTTAACAAGAAGTTTAATGTTTGATTATTGCTCTAATTCAAGTTCCAACATTCTTGTGAGCACACAAAAGCATGAAACAACAATAAAGAATGCAGCTCATCAAGACATTGCCACATGTCAACACAAACACAAAACACAGCCGTGAGACACTGCTATACCAAGGTTATGAAACCTTACTGAGTTGTTTGTACAGTGCTGTCAACATAAGTGCACTGTGGCAAGTTTGCAAACTTAATTGTCAGGCCTTGTATACATATGTTTTTACTTCAAGACACTTAGCACAAGACTACTCATGGGTGTTTAACAAATAACCATTAAGTTGACACCAAATGCATCAAATGTTACTCAATGTGCCATCAAGATCAAAGTCTCTCAACAGACCCTCAAAGACTTCTGGTATTCACGGATTTAGCACTGGGTTTGAATGACACAATAAACATCCAAAAATACATGCAAATAGTACCAGGTACAGAAAAGTGGGTCCCTTTGCCTAACTCAGCCTCTGGGGGTAGCTTTGCTGTACTCTACTCCTAACCATGTGAAGTGATATTGCAAGTAAAGGTATAATTGTTCTCTCTGACAAATGCTACCAAGGAGATATACAGTCCAGCAAGGCCTGCCACATAATCTCTGGAGTTAAGAAAGGCAGGCCTGAGGAGGTGACATTTAAGTCAAGACCATGGAGCTAGCTGGGCAAATATGAGGATTGCAAAGTAATTAGGAGAGCTTCAAAAGCAAGGAAGAAAAAAACAATAGGTGTTAAGGCTTGTGGTGAGATATCTCTGGTGCCCAGAGTGCAGGAAGTGAGGAAAGAAGAAGCTTAAGAAGTATGGTGGGACCCTGTGACCCAAGGCCAAGTTTGGGACAACCACTTCTTTATTTCCTTCACATCTCCAGCCATGTGCAAGAGTGTGGAGGAAATACAGCAATGTGAAAGGCTCATTCATTTTTTTTCCTTGTGATGCCTCTCACACAGAAAGTTGAAAGTTGTGGAAATTAACAGAGACCCAGAATGAAAATCTTCCAGGGTATTAAATTGCCCACCAAGCAGCCTAGCCCATGGAAACCAATTCTAACCCTTCTATGTGGGGGCACTGAGGCATGTCTTAAGTCAGTAAATATATTAGAAGGTGCCAAATTACTAATGGAGTGGAAAGTCCCTAGAGCATCATTAGAAAACTGTGCACAAAATGCATTCCACAGGAGTCAACACAGGCAGGACAGCATCATTATGCAGGCTTTCTGGTACTTATGAGAACACAAAGCCTTGCATATTCTAATATAGTGTAATAAGCCTCTTGTGAACCCAAGCTCACAGGCTGATGCTTGCTTGGTATTGTTACCAATTACCATAACATTGTAAGTATCTGGGAAGGTTGTCTTCTTTAGACTCAACTCACTGCTGAGCCCAGAGCAGTGAAGGCAGAAAGGGACAGCCTTCTAATCAGCTAGAGCAGCTGAATCAACTCTGGTGATAGATTTCACAGCTCTCACAACTGAAGTTCTGTGAGTAGAATATTGACTGGAGTTTTGTTAACTCAAACAAATTAGGAGAACAAGAATCTCATGTGTTTTCCAATGTGATACAGCAATATCTTAGGAGTCTCCACCGAACAACTGTCCAGACACTGGAATAGGCTATCAAATGTTATTATAGAATTTTCCACTCCTAGTGAGCAATCATCTATCATGAAGAATTTCGGAAGAGGCCTTAAATGTAGAGGCTGGGTTCAATGACCTCATAAAATTTCCTCTAGTTCTGGGACCATACAAAAGTCAGTATATCTCAAGGTGGCTGTGAGTTTAAAGAGGGACAATATTCCCACAAGATTTCACTACCATTATACCAGGATTTATTTTAAAAGACTTCGAAAATGGACAAAGCAATAACTAAATAAGATGAAATGTTTAAAACCAATTGATCCCTTCAATTGTTTGAAATGGACTTTTCTTACTTGGTATAGTCTCAGATTCAGCTTGGACCCGAAGGTGAGAGACTTGAGACTCAAAGGTATAAAGGGACAGATATTGGCTAGTGGCCAAATTAAGAAACCAAGGGCAATGGTATTCACTTAATGAGAGGTCACTTAATCCAATCTCCTAACCAAAGTTAGTGTGAGCACAGAAGAGCCCAGAGAGATCATAAAACATGTTAACACTGGAATAAATAATTGGAAAATTCCTAGGACTCTCTGGGGTCCAACTTCAAGGTTATGTCCAAGGAGAATCAACATTCTCCATTTGCATTCTGCACTTCCTCAAACAGAGATAAGCAGAGAGTGAAAGGCAACTGAATCTCAGGTTAGGACAGAAGAGAGTAGAAAAAAGACATGTTACTGGCTGTAGATAAAAGTGTTGCAATATGTTAAGACAAAGGGGTGCAAGAGGGCTTTGTGATAGACCACCAGGAAAATGAGAATCTTTCAGTTTATAATTCAACATCCTCATTTTGATTATATCCACTCAGCCCAACACACGAAAGTACATTGGGATTAATTATAAGGTTGTTTTGTTAGTAATAACATAGCAAAATTCAAAAAACTGAATGACTCTGGCTATGGTCAGAAGCAAATGGCCATCATTTCCATCCACTTCTTGTATTTAAATGTAAATGAGGTAGTTTGTCTACAGTATTGAAATAAAAGCTGATTAGTTTTCCTTAGAGGATTTCCCAGAATGGAACAAGTTCACATGAACCAAGCTACTCAATCCACTCAGGACTGCCCACTTTGAAACAAGGGGATGGGTTAGTGAGCAGTTATTCCTTCTTGGGGTAGTGGAATAATCTAGTGAAGAATCTTCTTTCTTATTTTTGGCTTTTACGTTTTTCTAGCACAACTTGTTTCTTCAATTGCTTCTCCACAGCAGCAGCAATGTCCTGAATGTCTATACGGGACAAAGAGATAGAGTGGCCTGCATGGAGTCACACAGCTTGTAAATGTCAAGGCTGAGAAATAAAAGCATATATGACTCCAGACTCAATGTTTCTGCCATTTAATGCAATCTCCTGAAATGGGTAGAAATGCACGAACACATTTGCATGAAGACACATACACACATGTTTATGCATGCAAACATGCACATACATATCTAACAGTGGGTTCCCTCAGGACATAAGCTGAGGGTAACTGGTTATCTAGGGGGAAAAAAGAATGTTAGAAGGCTATTTAAAAACACTCAACAAGCAAAACATATAAAGAATGGTATTCAAGAATAAAACTAAAACTACAGAGAGTAAGCCACATGTGAATAACGGCTGACACAGCCAAATGAGCATCAGGAACGTGTTGGTGAGGTCTTCTTTTACTATGAATTTCAAAGTACTCTAAGACAGTGACTCCCCAAGTGGCAATCAAAGGGGTAACTCCAGGAGACCAAGATTAGTCCAAAATATACATGACACAAAGGCAGAAAGCAACATGCCACAGGTCATCAATTACATCAAGAGCCATAAAGGGATGTGGAGCCCAGGAATTAGAGGCCAATCTTCTTCCCACTGACTAGACAATGCTGTCTTCTGCAAAATTTCAAAGACAGTCAGGACAACAAGAACACAAATGACAGAAAGGGCTTTAGGGGAAAGTACATAGCCTTATCAAAAAAGAAATAGTAGGAACAGTATTTTCTTGACTACGGGAAAGATGAACACACGAGAAGGATGAGCAGAAGGGGCGGTAGAGCCCTGGGGAAACAGGGCTGTGAGTGCCATCTCTGACATGATCTGACTCTCTGGAGTCAAGGGCTGGGAGGGTAAAGGGAAGATACCATCTGCTCCACCCTCAAAACATCTGTTATAAAATAAGACTGATGGCATGTGTCATGTCAGGAGGATCTTGTGAAAGAAACTGCTGAGCCGTACATGATCTGAGCTAATGGAGAAGTCCCCAAGGTTTGGAGACCTAGATTCTAATCCCAATTCAACTGCCAATTTACTGTGGAACACTGGGAAACTGCTTAACCCTATTCTGTCTCAAGTTTTCCATTGGCAATGGGGCGGTAAAATAAACACTCTCGGGGATACTCCAAAATCACATTCTTGTATTCTTGATAGGTACGATATATCTACAAAGTCCTAAGACAGTTCCTCTTTTTTCCAGTTCAAATGGGTCTTTCCATTTCAGCCCAAGGAAGAGAAAACTACATTATTTCACTTTCTGTTAACTTTCAGGAAAAAATGCAACAGATTAGTCAAAAGAGAGAATTGTAAGGAATGAAGAGAACTTTGCAAACATAATTAGATTACACATTTAGCCTTATGATGGGAGGAATGATATCCAATTGGGGTTTTGTTCTACGATTTTTTTTTTCAGTGAACATCAGTTGATTTTATTGAGGTTTTGCTTTCAGTTTAGAATGCAGGGGAAACACTTATGGCAAAGAGTGGGGTTCCACAGTCCACAGGGACTCTTTGCAGGGATAACTGTTGGGTGTGATTTGTTTATTTGAGATTCTGAAGGCTTTCTCAAAACCAAGGAAAAGTATCAGAAAGTTTTACAGTTGAGCACAACGGCATCATGAGAAAAAGGGGAAGATTCAGAGGCATAATTGCAAGCCTGGTTATCTGGTAGAAAAACAAACCACTGACTTAAGTTATTATGCGCATCTGGTAAGTCTTCATCGGTCCCCTATATTAGAGCTCACCTCTGTCATTTTTCCCCTGGAGGAAGTAAAGACTGGTAGGAGGTACAGTAAGGAAGTCTTGACTGTGGGGATAAACACCATTTTTGAAGTGTATCAGCACCTTTTTACTGGGCCTCCTTTTAAGTGTATTCGGTTCTTCCGGTAATGAAACTTAAGTCCTACTGTTTCAGAAAACAGTACATACTGCATGAAGTTAGGGCAGCAGCCAGGTGAGGGGCAGCCCCACCAGCTTCTAGGTGAGGATGACTCACACTCCTGACTAAGAGCCATCTGACAAGTGAGTGATGTCTGGTCATTTGTTGGTCATGTGACATGAGGCATGTTCTTGGACCTCAAAGTTCTATTTCCTTGTCTGTTTTTTTTTAAACATATTTTATATTTTAAAATTGTGGGGTATAGTTAAGGGTTAGGTATACAAATATGCATCGTTCAGGCACCCTTGTTGATAAGGGGTGTCCCCCCGTCCCCAGACAGATATTGACTAGCATTAATCTCACCACCCTTGCCCTCCCTGTACTCTTGATAGTTTCTTTGGCTTTGCAGAAGCTTGTCAGTTTAATGAGGTCCCTCTTGTCTATCTTATCTCTTATGGCTCATGCGTTTCGGGTTTTGTTCAGGAATTG
>CAUYQG010072739.1:0-19065 GCA_963574415.1 Tarsius wallacei | reverse complement strand
CCAGCCTCAGCCTCTCAAATAGCTGGGACTATAGGCACATGTCACCATGCCCAGGTAATTTTTAAAAAAATTTTTGTAGAGACGAGGTTTCACTATGTTGTCCAGGTTGGTCTTGAACTCCTGGGCTCAAGTGATCCTCCTGGGCCTCCCAAAGTGCTGGGATTACAGGCATAATCACTGCACTGGGCCTTAACATCCTCATTTTATGGGGTCCAGAGAGGTAAAATGGATTCTGTAGATCACACAGCTCATTAAGATAAAATTAGAAGAGCCTGGGTACCTGGAATTCAAGCCCACTGCTCCTACAATTTGACTGTGCTGACCCCTGATGGAAAAATTAGGGGTATTCTCTAAAAGCTCCTAATGTCCCTTACAAACACATTATGGCCTTGTCTTAGGCCCTTCAGGCTTCTGTTACAAAATACTTTAGACTGGGTAAATTATAAACAGAAACTTATTACTTACAGTTCTGGACACTGAAAAGTTCAACGTCAAAATGCTGACAGATTCAGTGTCTGATGAGGTCCCAGCCCTCAGAGATGGTACTGTTTAGTTCTCCTCCCATGGCAGAAGCTCCTTCAGGCCCCTTTTTTTAATGGGCTAATTCTATTCCTGAGGGTGGAGCCCTCATGACCTAATCACCTCCTAAAGACCTCACCTCTTAATACTATCACTTTGGGGGTTAGGTTTCAACATATAAATTTGGGGAAGACACAAATGTTCAGGTTCTAGCAAGCCTCATCATCCACGATCACCATTCTTCTTATTCAATTTATATGATGAATATTCTTAGAGATAAAAAAAATCCTGAATTTATAAATAATATGACAAGCCCTGTGAAATTTGTGACTGGCTCTCTTTGTTTGAAAAACACAAATATGCTTTTCTCTAACTTGTACCCTTGGGTGCAAGTTTGAAACTATGCCTCGTTAAAATGTGGTGGAGCCTGAAATTAAATACTGTTTGCTTCCAAAGATAAATTTCTTTTCATCATATTCTTCCATCAGCTGCATGCCATTAAATCCAAAGCTGTCTTAGTCTGCATCTTGTCCTATTTGTATCAAGTGGTGTGTCACTATTAAGAACAGTCTGCATAACACCTTATTCTTTCTTTTAGAACATGAGTGTTTACTGAACACATACTATGTTATATACCTTTTAAAAAATCTTTTAGCTTCTAATTATTATAAACAAAGAATTTCTCCTTTTTTCTTTCTAGAAATCTTTATTAATCACTTTAAATAATTTCCATAATCCCTGACTTCAAATTGCTTCAAGTAATTGTGGAGATAAGATTCGTACACAGTGTTGTATCTGATTTTAAATTCTCAGTATGCAAATCTTGGGGTCTCCCTATAAGGACAGGCCTCTGCAGGTGGACTAGTGCTGATATACTGGCTCCTTGTTTGCTACACAGTGATGTGCAGCCCTCTAGTGGGTCTTTAATGTAACGTAAAAAGGGAAGGTGAGGACACAAGGCATGGCTGTTTTTCATTCATTCATTCAACATACAAATGCTGAGTGTCCTCTATGTTCCAGGTACTCTTTCAGTGCTGGGAATATTGCAGAGAATAAAGCAAACAAACAATAATATCAGATGCATGAGTTATCTATGACCAAGAAGACAGAGAAACAAATTCGGGATAAAGATCAGGAGCTTGATTTTGAACATGTTAAGTTTGAGATGTCCATTAACCTTCCAAGTACCTTTTTAAAAAACTATTCTGTGTCTCTGGGGACACCTATTTGGCATCTGTGTTAGAAACACATAGTGTAGATGCTCTTTTATTTGAGATTTCACCAAATGTAAAGGAAAACTGACACTTAGCAAGAAAAGTGTGAAGACTTAGACTGTGGGCATGGGGAGAGTGGTTATAGAGAAATCTAAGGGTTGGCCCACTCTCATGGAGCTGCTCTTCTTAGTTCTCTCTCTATTTATTTATTTACTTAGTTATTTGTTTATTTTTGAGTTGGAGTCTCACTCTGTCGCCCAGGCTGCCGTGCAGTGGCATGCTCATGGCCATCGCAGTCTCAATCTGCCGAGCTCAGGTGATCCTTCTGTCTCAGCCTTTCAAGTAGCTGGAATTACAGGCACGAACCACCATGCCCAGCTAAGTTTTTGATTTATTGTAGAGACGAGGTCTCAGCAAGTTGCCCAGGCTGGCCTCAAACCCGTGGGCTCAGACAATCCTCTCATCTCAGCCTCCCCAAGTGCTGGTATTATAGGTGTGAGCCACCACGCCCAGCAGTTCTCTCTTTAAATGTAATTGTTTTAGCTCTTTGTTTTCTTCTTAATTCTCACCTTGTCCTGATGGAATTTCTCTTACATTACATCTATCTCCCCCACCTCCCAGGCTGTAGGCCAGTCCTACTCACTGTTGTAGCCTTAGCATCTGGCACCTGGCTGGCCCTCAAGTTATATTTGTTGGAAGACGAATTTTCTATTTAATAGGGCAAACAAGACAGATGCACATGAGAAGCTAGTAATAGAGCCTAGTAGCCGGGCTCGGTGGCTCAGCCTGTAATCCCAGCACTTTGGGAGGCTGAGAGTGAGTGGATTGCCTGAGACTGTGGGTTCGAGACCCGCCTGGGCAACTTTGCGAGATCTCACCTCTACAATAAATCAAAAATTAGCCAGGCATGGTAGCGCATGCCTATATTTCCAGCTACTTGGAAGGCTGAGGCGGAAGGATCGCCGGAGACCAGCAGGTCGAGGCTGCGGTAAGCGGGAGCAGCCACTGCACTCCAGTCTGGGCGACAGAGTAAGACTCCAACTGAAAAAAAAAAAAAAAATAGAGCCTAGCATATGTCTAAATGAGAAAAGGACACAGCTGATTACACTTGGGAGTAGTTAGGAGACCACAGGGTGTTGAAGTCCATCAGGTAAAATTTAAGGGAAGAAACTGAGCGTGAGCTCAGGCCTAAAGATTGGATGGAATATGAAGAAGGAGGGAGAAAGTGATAAGGGAGGAGGTGTTTCCTGTAACCTGTCCTTGATTGACTCCCTCACGCTCCTCAGCCCCCAGTGTCTGTTTCTAGTCTAGTGGTCTCTGCTTGACGGTCCTGCCTGCCTCCCACAATGATGTGGGCTAACTCTGCCACTTATTATGATTTGTCATGCCATGCCTAAGCTGCTCTTTTCCTTATCATAGTCTTTTTAAAAATGTACACCCAGTATATCAATGCCTATGATTGTCCATAGCAAGTGCTCAATAAATATTTGTTGAATGGACACATGTTCTTGGGAGCTACTCTTCATACTCCTGAGATGGCACCTTCCCAGATATTTAGTCTCTGCCACAGCAGGGCATTTCAAAATAGAGTCCTTGAGGGTACACTCCAAGCCCTTGCATAATGATTAATAAGTGGATTTCTCAGATTTTTTATTTAATAAAGCTTTACTATATGCTTCCTCTAGTACAGAACTTACGCTAGCTACAGGGAGCTTGGAGTTCAGTTACTGTGAGGGCCATGTAAATCAGTAACGATAGTAATAAGTTAAATGTTGATTTATGTACAAAGTGGTCTGTGAACACTGTAGATAGAAGACTGACTGTCCAAGTGTGCTAGAGAGGCTTCAGAGTAAAGTTGGAATTGAATCTTGAAGGATAAGTTGTGTTCCCTGGACAGACATGATTGGGGTGGGGTAGTGGGTTAGGGAATGGGGTGGACAGTATTCCCGACAAATGCAATAACAGGTACAAAGACAGCAGTGGTGGTGAGGAGCTGAGAAAGCGTGTTGGGTTTGCAACAAAGGTTAAGACAGAAGAGAGGCCAGAGAGAAGGTGCCAGACTGGATTTGGGTCAGGATAGTCAAAGAGCTCTGTCTTAGGCAGTTTTGTGTTACTATAACAGAATACCACACTGGGTAATTTATAAACAATAGAAGTTTATTTGGCTCATAGTTTTGGAGACTGGGCAGTCCAAGATAGAGGGGCAGCGTCTTACAATGACCTTTTTGCTGGGTCATAAAATGGTGAAAGGCCTGGTGGAAGAAGCAGCAAGAGAAGGTTGAACTCGCTTTTATAACAAACTCACTCCTGCAGTAAAGACATTAATTCACTCATGTAGGCATAGCCCTCATGACCTAATTATCCATTAAAGGGTCCCACCTCTCAGTGCTGTTGCACTGGAGATTAAGTTTCTAACACATGAACTCTGGATGATACACCCAAACCATAGCAAGCTCCATGGATATCAATCGGTAAGAGGCACTAAAACACAAAATCCGATCCAATTAACTCAGCCACTTGTAGCACCTTACATAACTTTGGAACCTAAATTGGTACTGTTCCTTTGAGATAAGACAGTGCCCTTGAATGTTAATTTTAAAATTCTCCTGGCTGGCAATTCCAATTACCTTATGTTATGTTCAGTGCATATAATAAATTCCTTAGTTCCTTTCAATCCCATGCTGAACAGATATTTAAAGAAAAGTGACCTATTTATGCACTGCCAAGTTATTAGCTTTCTGGTAATGAACATATTCCTCCAATAAACCCTGGATGACAGCCTCTAGGTATCCTCTCCCAAGGAAACATTTAGATGGGTAAGCTGAAAATGTTGGTTTGTGTGGGTGCCCTAAAGGGTCTGTTAGGGTATGGATAGGGTGAGGGTGGCTGGATGGAGAGGCGAGGAGAGGTACAGCACTGGTAACCCAGAGATCCAAGTAATGCAAAGAATTGCAACACAAAGAGGCAAAGAAAGAAAAGTTTATTTAAAAGTAAATTAGAGAGAGAAAGAGAAGGGAGAGAGAAGGTTCACCTCCCCAAGGTGGGAGAGGGGGCCAAAGCCAGGAAGGACGGTGACAGCCATAGCTCAAAGAGCACATGGCCACACCAGAGTCTAGCAAGGCAATGGCCGCTGGTTGCTAGTGGTTGAGTCCTTTAAACCATTCCCCTAGATGGGGGAGGTTATTAAGGTGATTGGGTGGTGGTCTGCTCCACATTATCACAAAGGGGCAGGCAGGCACAGGTACTGATGTTAGATGATGGACAGCAGGCAGATAGGTGGGTTAGTCACATGATTGCTGCCATGGTGGGGTTTATTTGTGCCACATAGGTCACAAAGGGCTGATTAGGTTAACTCTGGGATGGGGAGTGTTTCCTGCAAGAGACTTGTTAGACATGTGCAATTCAGAAACTCAGACATTTGCAATTTACAAACTCCTTGACCAAAGGTGGACGAATTATTACTTTTATGACTTTGGTCAGCCAAAGGGTGATTTATGATCTTTGACTTTGACAAGGAACCTAAAAGTTTACTAGAGATTATTATGCTAAACCATGAATTGAAAGGTTGGGCTGTCCTGGTCTTGCATCTGGAGATTAGCTGAGGGGGGATGGGATAGGCTGCTGCTTGTCCTGCAGTAGAATGTCTGAACGCTTTCTAATGGCTATGCCAAGGCAAAAAGATTAAACTAAGAATAAGCTAAGTTTCTTCTAGGTTTCTATAGGTACCACCTTTCATAGAGGTCTTACAGGACCTTTAGCAGAGTACTGGTCAATACAGATGGGCAAGGAAGCTGAATGGGGAAATACAAAATACAGTTTTTCACCTCTAGGCCTCTCTGGTCCCCACCTCCAGCACCATCTCTCTCAAGCTGCTTCCTCTTCCTGTTAAAATTACCTATGGTAGGAGAGGGAGAGCCATTTTACAAAGTAATGCCTGTCTCTCAAGTTCATTCAGCTTCCAAGGAGAACTATTTGCAAGTCATTCTCTTTGCCCCCACCCCCAGTCATGCTCCCAATGATGCCCCTCAAGAGAATTCTTCTCTTCCCTCTTCGGAACCTGTTTTGCCAGAATGCAAGCCCCATTTTTTGTGAAACCTTGAGATGGCATTAAGTCTCTGTAACTTATTGGGAGCCTGGGTCTTCATTCTGAAGTAGCTCATTGGAAACGTGGGTCTTCATTTTGAAGGCCACTGTGTATAAACATTAAATAAAAATTGTAAGCCTTTTCTCCTATTGAGGCTGGCATAGTTAACATAGCACATAGTTTAGAAGTAGTTAGGCAAGTTTCTTAGGCAGGTCTAATTTAGGTAACTGAGGAACAGGTTAAGCATTCAGACTGGTAAATGAATTACTCAAAACACAGAGACAATGATGTTCTCAGAAAAGTCCAAATCATTCCGTGCCTTTGGGAGGCTGAGGTGAGTGGATTGCCTGAGCCTGTGGGTTCGAGATCCATCTGGGCAACTTGGCGAGACCTCATCTCTACAATAAATAAAAAATTAGCCTGGCTTGGTAGCGCGTGCCTGTAGTTCCAGCCACTTGGAAGGCTGAGGCGGAAGGATCGTCGGAGCCCAGCAGGTCGAGGCCGCGGTGGCCGGGAGCGGCCACTGCACTCCAGTCTGGGAGACAGAGTGAGACTCTAACTCAAAAAAAAAAAAAAAAAAAAGAAAAGTCCAAAAGTCCAAATCTAGTTAGACAGTACCTTTCATTATTTAGAAAGCCTCTGTGACCTTAAAAGGTTGAGCGATGCTAATCAAAACTCATGACCAGATACCTGCAGTCCTCTACTCTTAGCTTATGAAATAGTGTGCATAATCATTGTTGTAAAATTATATAAAGTTTCTTGTCAAGGGCAAGTATGTGTCCTTTTCTTTAAGGCACCCATGTCCTTTCTTGAATGTGTTTTTCTCTCTATAGTAAACTACACCTTAACTTTCCCTGCAACTCTCTGAAATTTTTTTCTGTGGCGAAGTCAAGAATCCACAGGGTGACTATACCACATGCCACTCGACATCACTATTAGTCAATCTGCCTCATGCCAGTGATGTTTCAGCAAACCTTTGGGGGGCCAACAGCCATAGCAATTCCAAAACTATCTGAGGATGGGAGAAGGATGCTCCAAAGGACTGAAGAGAATAGTTCTTCAAAGAATACACAAAAGCCAGAATGAAAAGTCTTATGATTCAGAGATCATCCATTAATGTACTAAGAACCACCCTGCACTTGCAGTGGAGGAAAATTAATCCTAGACTAAATTCAGACATGTTTCTAATGAATAAACCCTAACAGCAAGCCCAGAAATGATCAAACTGTTTCCAAGTATCTCTACGAATAGAGCTAAAAAATATAGGAATACAAAAATAGTCCATAACCAATAAAATAAATCAATCAGTATTTAGCATTCAGTAACAAAATTATCAGTCAAGCATTGAAGTTGGAAAATACAAGCCAAAATAGGAGAAAAATAAATCAATAAAAATGAATCCCAAAATGAAACAGATGATAGAATATACAAGGACTTTAAAACCATTATTATTACCGAATTCCCATGTTTTAGAAGGTAGAGGAAGGACTGAAAATGCTAAGCAGTGACATGGAAGACCTAAATCAATCTTCTAGAGATAAAACTACAATAACTGAGTTAAAAATATATTAGATGAAAATTGTAGAAGATAAGCAATTGCAGAAGAAAATATTAGTGAGCTAAAAGACAGCATTAGAAGCTATCTAAAAATGAAATACAAAGAGAAAAAAGATTTTTGAAAAATTAACAGTGGCCAAAAATATGTATAATTCAGTCCCCAAAGGAGAGTAGTAGGAGAAATTGAAAAAAACCTTTTTTTCTAAAGGAACGACCAAAATATTTCCAAATTTGATGAACATAAATACATCAATCCAAGAAGTCCACTGAACCCTAATCACAAGAAATATAAAATCTACACCAAGGTACACCATAATCAAATATCTTAAAACCAGTCATAAAAAGAAAGTCCTGAAAACAGCAAGATAAAAATGGCACATTCTACACAGAAGAAAAAAGATAAGAATAATAGATTTATTCTTATAAACAAAGCGAGAAAGAAGATTATGTTGAACATACTTTAAAGTATTTTTTAAAAACCCCATTAACCTAAAATTTTTTACCCAGAGAAATATATTTCGAAGAAGAAGATGAAATTAAGACTCTTTTCAAAAACTGGAAGAAATGAATCACCAGCAGACTCCAAACGTTGTAGGAAGTCTCTAGGCAGAGGGAAATGACACCAGGTGGAAATGTGAATCTCCAAAAAGGAATGAAATGGTTGCAACATGAGAAAATATAAGGATTTTATAAACCTCGAGAGATATTGATGAGAAAATAAAAGAGAGAGAAGACATAAATTACCAATATCAGTAATGAAAGAAGTAACATTGCTACAGATTCTGCAGATACTTAAGAATAATAGGGGACATTATGAACACCTTTTTGCCATAATTTTGATAATTTAGATGAAATGGACAAAATTCTAGAAAGACATGCAAAAAAAAAAAAAAAAAACAACCTACCAACTCAAGAAGAAATGGAGTAAGCCTATATTTGTAAAAGAAACTGATTTTCAAATTTAAAACTTTCCTTCAAAGAAAACTGAGGCACAGATGACTTCAATTAGTGAATTCTATGAAACATTGTAGGAAAAATAACACCACTTCTACACAATCTCATTTAGAAAACAGAATTTGGAATACCTTCTAATCCATTCCATGAGCAAAAGTTTATTTAAACCAAAGACAATCATCTGAGGCACAGAAACGCCCATCACTGAAAGCTTCTGTTGAGTTTCAGGGGACCAGGTCTTTCTAGTCCTTTTGCCAAAAGCTATGGAAATGCATAAAAGATGATTTCTTCTGTTTTTCTTATCACTGCTAAACAAACTAAAGTGAATGACTAGCTAGTCAACTGCATTTCTAAAGTTCTACACGCCTTGCACTGAATCCTCAGAATGTGTTTCCAAGGTCATATTTTTTCCTAAAATTCACAACAATATGATGTGTGAATATCCTCTGTTCAGAAAACTGCCATATTGAGGTTGGCAAAGCAGTGAGGATTTTGGGGATTCATTTAAGGGATTGTTGAGTATGTTAGAGGATTTAATAATGTGTTTATGTTGTTTGCTGTCATTTCTGTGTATTTTTAAGGTGCTGTTTGCCAGTATTGGCATATACATGGTCTGAAGAATAACCGTACTTTCCACTCTGCTGAACTACCGGGCTGTTGCAATGTGAAAGTTCAGAACCCAAGATCATATTGCAGCATGAATGTATTCTGTCTGTGAGACACTATCAGCTATACCAACATACACATGATGAGAATTCCAGAAAAGGAAGAGGAGGGAGCAAGGGGAGAAAGAACATTTGAAGAAAAATGGCTAAAACTGCCCAAGTTGGGTGAAAATCATTCATTAACATATCCAAGAAACTCAGAAAACTCCAAGTGAGATAAACTCCGAGACCTATACCTGAAAACATCAAAACCAAAACTATCAGCCAGGCGCAGTGATTCATGCCTGTAATCCTAGCATTTTGGGAGACTGTGAGAGGATTGCTTGAGCCCAGCAGTTCAAGACCAGCCTGGGCCACATAGCAAGACCTCGTCACTAAAAAACAATACAAATAAAAAATTAGCTGGGTGTGGTGGTGCCTGCCTCTAGTAACAGTTGCTTGGAAGGCTGAGGTGAAGGCATCACCTGAGCCTAAGAGGTTGAGGCTGCTGTGAGCTGTGATGGCATCCCTGCACTGCAGCCTAGGGAACAGGGGGAGACTCTGACTATGAAACAAACAGACAGACAGCAACCAAAAGAAACCGTCAAAAGACGAAGAGAGGATTTCAAGGCAGCAAATGAGGGGCACTCATTAGGTACAAGTAATCCTCAATAAGATGAACTAACTTCTCATCAAAAGCCAGGACAGCCAGAAGGTAGTGGGATGATGTATTCAAAGTGCTGAGACAAAAAGACACCAGCCACAGACTCTGCAAGTCTGAAAACTCCTTCAAAAGTAAAGAACAATGCTCGGGGTGGTGTCAGCAAGATCACTGAGTAGGAGATTCCAGCCCTGGATTCTCCCCTACCCAGTTAGACAGCTATTCGTGAGCTCAAATAGCCTTGGGAGGCCCAAGTTCTGCTCACATTCCTTACGCTTTTATTCCATCAGCCAAAGCGAGTCACGTGGCAAAACACGAGTGGGACAGGGAAGCGTACTTCCTGAAATGCAAGGCCACTTGACAGAGGGAGGGACTAAATAAGTGAGAATTGTGATCCAAACTATTGCCTCTTTCTGTCACAGATGCAGATTTTCACGGCTCTCACAAATGAGTAATCTACATCGGAGCCATCTCTGACAGGAAGAGAAGCAGCAGCTTAAGTTAGTTTTGAGGAAATTTGCGGGGGTTCTCTCTGTATTTTTGGCATTAACATTTTACATGTTACAAATGATGCAAATATTTTCTTCAAGACTGTCACTTTCATTTTGGTTTTGCTCACATCTCTTTTGCAGCACCGGCATTTTGACTTTTATAATGACACATTTGACAATCTTTTATTTTGGATTTTGGATCGCTCTTAGACAGTATCCTTCACCTCAAAATCATGAAGGCTATGCTTTTCTTCCAGAATTCCTACCAGATGACCACTGGGTTTTCTAGACCTGTCTCCCTGTTGCCTATATTTCTGTTTGTGTTGCCTTCTGGGAGAATTTCTTAGTCTTTAGTTTACTAATCTTCTCTTCAGCTGCATCTGTTCCGCTATCCTTCTCATCTACTGCCTACTTTTATTTTGGCAGCATTTTAACTTCCATTAAGTCTTTTTTTTTTCTTTATAACACCTTAAAAAAAAAAACAACATGGCCTCTACTTATTGTTCTTGGGATATCTGTTATTCCTGTAACCCAAATCCTTTCCTCTTTGCCTTAGTGGTTTTGTTTTCTCGAGGGCTACTCTTGTTTCCTCAAATGATTGATTCTTGGTTGTCTGTTCCCATGTGTGTAGTTAAGAATCTATATGAAACACAGTCTCCTCAGTCCAAGGGGGAACTCTTGGTGGTCAGATGCTGATTCTCATGGAAGAAGCCGGACACCAGTGAACCTGGGAGTGAAAAAAGCTGGGTGCTTCTCTAGTGTGGGGAGCAGGGAGCACCTTCTGAGCTCGATGTCCCACTCCTCTCCTTTTCTGGGGGGCTTGAGCCCTGGCTCGGGGATCTGCTCTAAAAGTGGGGACTTCTTGGGCTTTTTAAAAACTCTTCCTCCCAGGTAAGAAGGTTTTTTCCTACCTTCCGAAAGTCCATGACTTGGGTCCAAAGTTGCTGTGCCATCAGCTCCATGTCCAGGGCAGTGGAGAGTTGCTGTGGCCAGCGGCCCCCACGCAGTTACCTGGATACGTTCCCTGAACCCAATCCTGGGCTTTGTGACAACAAAGTAATTGACTGCCACATCCAGATACTTCAGTTTTTCTTTTATTCATCAGAATCCGTCTTCTTCCCCTACTTTTTACTTTTATGAAAGTTATTAGACATGTCTTAAGAGATATTATTCTGAGAACACTGTAGCAAAATGTAGCAGTCCATTATCCCCCCATCCCCTACACGTCAGCCCAGCTTTCCCCCAAACCCGCTTGCTTTTATTTTGGGGAATCTACCCGCTGTGTCTGCAAACATGCTTATGTTCCAGCTTGACTTCTTGAACTTGCAGACTCTTCCACCTTTCGAGCCCCTCCCTAGACGCCTTTCTCCCTACCCTCAGCCCCCCCCAGGCTGCCACGATCATTGCTTTCTGATTTTGACTAGACCAGCATTTGCTGCTGACATCATCACGAGGATAGACGTGTTGATTGCAGCTGAGCTTTGCGGAAGACTACGTGGCTTTTTTTTTCTTACCCCAACATTTTGTTTTCCCTAGAGATAGTGTTCATTTTTACTGTGTTAAGGGGGGTTTTTTCAGATTCGATTGTCATTAATTAAAGCACAACCCCCCACCCCAGTTGTCGAAGTCCCTTCTCACTATAATCAGGTGCATCAGTATTTCATCAGTTTCCCCTGCATTTATTTATTTGTGAGTTGTGGGGCACGAGCGGTTTACTACATGAGCAGGTCGCATGCAGGTGACGTCTGGGCTTCCAGGCGGTCCCACTTGCCGCAGTAGCGAACCAGGCGCCCTTTGTGCTGTCCTGTGCTCTTCACCCATCTCCCTCCCTCCCGCCCTCCCCAGCAGTGCCCAGTGACTGCCGATCCCACCCTTGTGCTAATGTCACTAGCGTTTCCTCTTTTGAAGATGTCTGCCTCACCTACTCCAATCCTTTCCGGGTCGAAGCTTCCGCTTTCTGTATCATGTAATTTACTTGTTGCTGTATTCTCTTTCGGAGTAAAAAGTCCTCCTCTAGTAGCTTCGTGAGATCCTCCTTATTCAAAGATTCCACATTTCCGAAATTGACTGCTCACGAAAATTTATTTGTAATCCCAAGTTAAATCACCACAGGGCTTTCTCAGTCGTTCACAAACATGCCCAGAGCAGTGAAAACTTCAGGTCACGCAAGGGGCAGTTCTCAGCTGAGGTATAAAAGGCCACAGTCTGCCTTCACGACTCAGCTCTCATTTGGTAACGAGTGTCCTGAGCAGTCTGTTCAGCATCAAACTTTTTGCACCTTTCTTGAAGATTTAGCTTAAAACTGCCCCCAAGCATAGTGCTGGAGTGTGGTCTGGTGTTCCTAAGTGCAGACGGGCTGTGATGTGGTCTGGTGTTCCTAAGTGCAGCGGGTTCACGTGTGTTGGACCTGCTTGGCTCAGGCGTGAGTTGTGGTGCTGCAGATCGTGGGCCCAGGGACCAACAATAGGATACGTCTAGAAAGAGGACAAGGGAATCTGCCGACCTCTGAGTTAGGCCACTCTGAAAAGTGCCCAGCTAGCACCTGGAGTGCATGATGAACCTATGGAAAAAATAGAGAAAGCGGCGGACGTTGTGGATGCATGCAATGAGGACATACGAAGCTCAGTGGACAGTTTGTCGCGAGGCTGAAACCAAAGAAGCTTCCAGTCACATGACCCAGGGTCAGGAAGATGCAAAACCTCTTGGCTTGTATTTTGCTGTAAGAAAAACACATATAATTAGCTGTGTAAGAAATATATATTAAATAATGCGTCTGTAGGAAAACACACACATAAAACCCGGATACGTGTTGATCGGTTGGCAAGAATGTGACCAGAGGCTTGAAACCTAACACTGTGTTTCCCAGGAGCAATAGTTCAATATTGGCTGATAACAGTATTCACAGTGTTTTTGGAAAACTGGCACCTGTATCCCCACGGCCATGCCTCCTGTGCCCACTGTGGGTCACGTCTTTTATACCATGGCCAGTCTCCTGTACGGCCACACTTCCTGTACCGTCAAGGCCATGCCTCCTGCACCACAACCACACTTCCCACACCCTCCATGGCCACGCCTCCTGCTCTGGCCTTCACGGGTGGCAGGAAGCCCTCTTCTCCCCTCAAGGCACCTTCCTTTGTGGCTGAGTCCTTAGGCTCCCTCCACATTGCTTTCTTTTCTTTTTTTTTTTTTTTTTGAGTCGGAGTCTCACTCTGTCGCCCAGACTGGAGTGCAGTGGCCGCTCCCGGCCACCACAGCCTCGACCTGCTGGGCTCCGGCGATCCTTCCCCCTCAGCCTTCCAAGGAGCTGGAACTACAGGCGCACGCTACCACGCCCGGCTACACATTGCTTTTCTTTCCCTGACCTCTGCCCACAGCTTTGGATAAATCATTCAGCTAACTGCTCTTGAGCTGCTCCTGGAGGCTGCGTCCTGGCTCCTCCCAGGGCTCCCCCAATTCCTGCCTTCCAGGGCCTCTTCCTCTCACAACCTTCAGCAGGAATCTTCGCCAGCATGGTCCATGGAGCAGAGTAACTTCTTTTCTGTACCTCAGTCTCTCCAATTTATTCTGTGCATCCTGAGGTTCCTGGTTTGGGAGTTTCCCACTACGTCCACTCAATTTCAAAACACAGGAGTAACATCACCAGTCTCAGATGAATCATCCAGACACTTTAACCCTGACTCCAGTGATGGTTAATTCATGGGTCACCTTGACCTGACCACAGGGTGCCCAGGTATCTAGATGAACATTATATTTAGTGTATAATGGGTGTGTCTGAGAGGGTGAGTCCAAAAGAGATCCATACTTGGACTGGTGGGCTGAGGAAAGCCTAAGGCAAGGGAAGGAGGAATGTATCCTCTGGCTGATGCTTAGAGCTGGGGCGCCTATCTTCCGCCCCTAGTGCTGCTGGTCTTCAGGCCTCCAAACTCAGACGGGAACCCCTCCATGGACTCTCTGGCTCTCAGGCCTTCGAAGGACACAGCTGGCCTTTCTGGGTCTCCAGTTCATAGGTGGCCGATGGAGAACTTCTCAGTCGCCATGGCCATGTGTGCCCGTTCCTCATAATAAATCTCTAATACACACTCACACACACAAACATTCTACTGTTTTTGTTTCTTTGGCGGGCCCTGGCTAATAACACCACTAAACAGTTCTTCCATTAGTCCTGCCTTATTTTAGATTCATTTTCTCTTACCTGGGTTCATGCAGTAATCTCTTAGCTCGGTGGTTCCCAACATGAGCTGCCTAGACCGTCGCACCAGCTTCCCCATGCCAGAGCATCTCACTAGTCGTCCAGTATGAAAGCATGTCCAAGTTATGTGACAGTTTTCTAAATTGTTTGCATTATTAGCTACAAACATGAAAGCGGATACATCACAGCTTGTCAAGATCCCCACTCTTTTCTGCATCTCCTTCCTCTGTAAACACTGTTCGATTCTGTTCCAAAATTAAAGAGATTCAAGGCACCTGTGTTTGTGAGCCACGTGTTTTCTTTCTCGTTCCACCTGCATTTCCAAAGCCTTAACTGCTTGCTGCTTTTAGAGAGGTGGAAGGGGGTAGGTTTTGTTCTTTTTCTGTTAACAGGGCTCTGTCCATATCTGACATGTCGCTTCATGGTGTGACTTCTGGTGCATTTTGAAAGTATACCATGATATTTCGCAAGCCAAGAAAACTGTCTTAAGCCCTGAGAAGAGCTTAGAGCCAAGATAAAAAGTGCAACTGAAAATAGCGGTAGGAACAAAACCACACCAACGCCTGTGTTGAAGGGGCCATTGGCCACAGGCGGGACCCTCAGCTCCCACAGTGACCGCTCCTTCATGCACAGACAGAGGTGGATTGACATTCAGCCACTGATAATGTTGCTACCACGATCATAGTCTTGTCAACAGGCTCTTGGGCTATTGTTCCCCTTCCTTTAACTTGGGGGAGCTTCAAAAAAACGCGAATGTTCAGACCGGTGACCTCAGACCCCTGGGATTCAGTGAAAGCCAGGGCATCAGGACTTTCCAAAGATCCTCAGTTGTAGGGCATGGTGGTGCACACCTGTATTCCCAGTTACTCAGGAGGCTGAGGTGGGAGGATTGCTTGAGCCCAGGAGCTTGATTGTGCCACGGTACTCCAGCATGGACCACAGAGCGAGACCCCGACTCAAAAAGAAAAAAAAAAGATCCCCAGTGACTGTGATGTGCATCTGAGGTCGAGAAGCATGAATTAAACTGTCCCTTTACAGAAAGAAGTGACAGATGATCTGATCGACCTTTTGCTGTTCTTCTCCTGTTGGCAAATCATTTCTTCTGACGGAGAAATCAGAAACTCGGCTTTTCAGGGGCTACCTCTTCAGCGGCCTACTGAGTAGGCAAAGAGGCAAAATGTCAGTAATAATATTTAATGTCAGACGGCCTCACAGAGGAATCCAATCATTTTCAGTATTGCTAAGCAGGGAAGCAACTGTCAAGAGATTATTTTTAACCCCATAAAAACAGGTTTAGAAGCAGGAATCTTAATTGGAAAAACTAAGATTAGATCAGTCAGAGCTTTCTTTTTCTGTTATAAAAGCAAATGTCTCAGCAAAGACTGTGTTGAGAATGTATGTGTGTGTGTTCACTCTCTCACTTTACTTTTATTAACTGAACCGACAAGTAACACTTTTTAAAGTCTCAGCAGGGGGCAGACTTTTAGGAACAATTCATCTCCCGGCTGCTCTGCAGCCAAAGGAGGAGATGCTTGCTTATCGATAATCAATTTAGGAAAGTCAACATAAACGTCTCCAAATTCTAACATGTGCTCTAAACAATATTTTTCTAAAGGCTAGCATGCACCCCTGTTTGTTTGTTTATTTATTTATTTAAAAGGAGGTTGATTTTCTTTCTTTCTTTCTTTCTTTTTTTGAGTCAAAGTCTCACTCTGTCACCCAGGCTGGAGGGCAGTGGCACAGTCCCGGCCACCGCAGCCTCAACCTGCTGGATTCAAGCGATCCTTCCACCTCAGCTTTCCAAGTAGCTGGAACCACAGGCACGCGCCACCATACCTGGCTAATTTTTTTATTTATTGTAGAGATGAGGTTTCGCCAAGTTGCCAGGGCTGGTCTCGAACCCATAGGCTCAGACAATCCTCGCACCTTGGCCTCCCAAAGTGCTGGGATTATAGGTGTGAGCCACCACGCCCGGTCTGATTTTCTTTTTTAAAAACATTTTTTATTTTAAAGACATAGGATACAATTCAGGATTAGGTATGCAGATGTTCATTATGCAGGTACCCTTGTGGATGAGGTGTGTCCTCCCCTCCCTTGGCAGCTTCCCACTGCTTGCCAATCCCACCCCCACCTCCCCACCTCAATATATTTATGCTGGTTGTTTATCTTCAAAGC
Organism: Tarsius wallacei; assembly: GCA_963574415.1. Classification (NCBI taxonomy): domain Eukaryota; kingdom Metazoa; phylum Chordata; class Mammalia; order Primates; family Tarsiidae; genus Tarsius; species Tarsius wallacei. The sequence goes on along the minus strand of CAUYQG010072739.1, from coordinate 2,577 downwards.
ATTTAACTATACCATGCATTAAAATGCTATGTTCATGATAACATGTATGCAAAAACAGAAATGAAAAGGGATTCACTGAAGATGAAACAGGCCTTATTTTAAAATGTTTTCATTCTATTCAATGATGCAGACACCTATTTTACTTTCTCTGGGAATCACTAGTAATTGAGCGATGCGATTGTGCATCGTTATATTTGGAAAATTTGGTCTGAGTCTTACCGCACAGCCATGTGAAGTTCCAGTTCTGGGTTCTTGGTTTTTGTCTCCGTCATTGTTGAAAGGATTCTTTGAAACTCACAACTCAGAGGGAAGCCGTGCGGCTCGGCTGCCCTGGCCAGCCGGTCTCTCGTGGTCCATGTCCACCTGCTTGCTGGCAACGATGCCAGGGAGTCTGGTTCATCTTTCCTGTTGCGGATCAGGAGGGCTTGCTCGTTGATGAGAAGATGTTCTGCTTTCATAGGTTTGATCAAGTGGATTCTTCATTTAGAAGATTTCAAGCATGTTTTTAAAAAACCTCCATCCTTCAGTTCTCAAGTGTGTTGTTATAAGAATTTTCACAATGACACAAAATTGCCAATGAGCAGCAGACCATACTCATCCAGTACTTTTCTTTCAACAAAGAGCTATCTTTTCTCCTTGTTAAAATCCGAAATTCACCTTGAGTGAGGAGATTTTTGTCTGCTTATTTTGGAAAATATCTTCCAGGCAACAAATGGCAGAGACACTTTTATTCATAGAAAAGTTGAGCGGCATCTGCACTTTTGGGTTGTAATGTTTATGCTCAAAAGTCTTGTTTAGTCATTTTATAATGAGATAATCTGCAAATTGGCTGCTCCCTGGGTTATTGCCACGATTCCCCAGGACGAGATTTTCGGCTTACTTGTAATACCTTTACAGTCCCTAAGCTGGTGTGAGCGGGTGTTCCTGAGTAGTCGTTGAGAGTGGGGACCCCTCTTGCTGCTGACCTTCTGCTTATTTCCCAGGCGCCCCCCGCGTCTATGCCTCCTTGTGGCAAGGCCGGATACAAACTGCATCCCAAGTCAGATCCCGTGGTTCCCACGTAGCTTTGGAGACCATGAGTCCAAACCACCAGGAAAGTTAGGGTTCACTAGGAATTCAGCAACTCTGCTGTTCATCCTGGGTTTTTTTTCTTTTAAAATTTTAATCACGGCGTGTCCCTGCATTTCAGCCTGGGTGACAGCAGGAGACTCCGACCAGAATAAAATAAAAAATAAATAAAATTTAAAAAATGTGCGTGTAAGAACATTTTGTCTCTGTATATTGACTCTACTACTTAACAGCCGATGGGCAAGTTTCCAACCTCTCGGTTTCCTCATCTGTGAAATGAGGATGACAATAACAATGTCTGCCTCACAGGGTTGTTGCGGGAATGAAATGAGCTAGTGTGCGAGAAACATGCAGCATGGTGTCTGGCACTTGAGTAGCTGCAGTGGTGGTGATAATGATGACGACGGTTCCCTGGCCATCTTGCTGAATCCTCTTTTCCTTCAAATAAAATCGTCATTCTTTGAGCCTTCCAGGCATATAAGTGTATTATCTAAAAATAGTGATACGTTTTCCTCCTTCTTTCCTATAATTATACCCATTTTTTCCTTTGTGTCTGTCAGTAACAATTTAATAACGAGAATACCATTTGTTAGGGTCCAGACTTAGACAGGGTCAGGGTGGAGAGGCGAGGGAGGCACACAGCACTGCCAGGGCTGGCAAGCCGGAGGTGCGCGCTGGGAACCCAGAGATCCGAGTAGATTGCAAAGAATTGCAACACACAGAGGGGAGAGAAGAAAAGATTTATTTAAGAGGAGTTTACCCCCCACAGACAGGGAGTGGGCCTACACTCTAGGTGAGTGTGGCCTTGTAGCCTCCCAGAGTCCTGGCTTAAATTCTTTTCTTGGAGATGTTGCACATGATTGCATGTGACTGCCCATGACTTCCTTACCGACCACCTGTGGATGTCTTGGAGAACCTGTGACACAGAGACCCATTAATGTCCGCCCACATTATCACAGCCCCTAGAGAAGGGCTTGACAAGGATTCTAAATCTCCTGCACCTTCCCAAATGACATTCCCTAGACCTAATGGAAGGTGTACCTCCCCTTATCTCCTAGGCATTCCCAGTAGGTAGCTTCGGGGCATCCTTGGCTTCCCTGTAGATAGGGCCCAATTTACTGGAAGATCTAATCCCCACCTGCTTTCCCTCTGAGCAGTCATAACCTTTGTAACTACAAGTTTCCTTACTTTTACAGTCCTTGCCCAATCATGATGTTTTAGGCCTTGTAAATTCCCTTTACTCTAGGCAAGCTTGATTGACACTATGAGATACCTCTAATACCTGGCACCAGGAAGTCTGTTCCTAAAAAAGACAAAGTCGGCAAAGTTAATTTTTTTTTTTTTTTTTTTGAGTTGGAGTCTCACTCTGTCACCCAGACTGGAGTGCAGTGGCCGCTCCTGGCCATCGCAGCCTCGACCTGCTGGGCTCCGGCGATCTTTCCGCCTCAGCCTTCCAAGTAGCTGGAACTACAGGCGCGCGCTACCATACCCGGCTAATTTTTTATTTAT
>CAUYQG010072738.1:0-54621 GCA_963574415.1 Tarsius wallacei | reverse complement strand
CCCAAAATCCCATGCTCAGCTGGACGCAGTGGCTCACGCGTATAATCCCAGCTTTGAGAGGCCAAGGCGAGTGGATTGCCTGAGCTGGCAGGTTGGAGACAAGCCCAGGCAACTTGGAGAGATCGCATCTCTACAATAAATCAAACACTAGTCGGGAACGGTAGCGCATGCCTATAGTTCCGCCTACTTGGAAGGCTGAGGCAGAAAGATTGCAGGAGCCCAGCAGGTCAACACTGGGGTGACCGTGAGCGTGCCATTGCACTCTAGCCTGAGCGATGGAGTGAGACTCTAACTCAAAAAAAAGGGAAAAAGAAACACCAGCCGGGGGTGGAGGCATGTGCCTGTAGTTCCAGCTACTTGGAAGGCTGAAGCAGAAGGATCACCTGAGCCCAGCAGGTCAAGGCTGTGGTGGCCCTGAGCAGCAAGACACCGCACTCCAGCCTGGGCAACAGAGTGAGACTCTGACTCAAAAAAAAAAAGAGAAGAAAATCCCATGCTCTTTCCACTAAAAGATACTGCCTCTTTCAACTTACAGGACTTTTGGGATTGATGAAAGTGACATACATAAAACGCCTAACACATAGTCTGCATAACTAATCTTAGTCTGTTTCCCTTACTTCAGGGGAGGGGACATATCCCTAACCTCTATCATTTTCACATGGCCTCTCCCTTCCTCTGAACTTGTACATCTTATTCACAAACTGTCCTCTTATGGCTATAGGTTTCATTTCTAAAAAGGAAATAATTCTTAAGAACATTATCATGATTTGTTTTTAAGTTTTCTCTCCTCTACTAAGTTGTATCTTCCTTATGGGCAGAGACTATGTCAGCTTGGCATCACCAAAGTGCAAAACAGGGTCTTCCACACAGATAACACTAAACATGTATAGTACTTAACTGATAACATCAAGCTGTTTATAAGATATACCCGGTATCTTATAAACTGTGTAAAAACAAAAGAATCTGTTAATTATGTAGTTTTTGCTGGGCTCGGTGGCTCAGCCTATAATCCTGCACTTTGGGAGGCTGAGGTGAGTGGAATGCCTGAGCCTGTGGGTTCGAGACCCGCCTGGGCAACTTGACAAGACCTCATATCTCTACAATAAATCAAAAATTAGCCGGGCGTGGGGTAGCGCGTGCCTGTAGTTCCAGCTACTTGGAAGGCTGAGGCGGAAGGACTGCCGGAGCCCAGCAGGTCGAGGCTGCGGTGGCCAGGAGCAGCCACTGCACTCCAGTCTAGGTGACAGAGTGAGACTCCCAACTCAAAAAAAAAAAAAAAAAAAAATATGTAGTTTTTCCTGCTACTGGTAATTATATTGCACAAATAACTTTTTTTTGAATCCCTGTTCAATTATGCAAAATCCAAAAGCATAGATTTCTACCTATTATTTCACAGTTTATTTCTAAATGGGGATAATAGCTCTTACCTCTTAGGGTCATTGTGCACAATACCTCATATAAGACTTGATTAGTAATCTAACATCTTTAGAAACACTTAAGTACACATTTACATGTGTACTTTTTAGTTTATGAAATAACTTCAAATACAACTCATTTCATGTTCTCTGAACCCTGGGAGGAATGGTAGCCAGGCAAGAATTAATTACATACTTTCATATGCAAGGCAATTGAGGCACAGACTATATAAGGTAGAGGATCCCACACTACTGACAGCTGTATCACAATCACCCTGAGGGGCTTGTTAAAAATTCAGATTCAGAGACATTAACTATCAGACTCTTCAGAGGGTAGGGCCTGAACTTATATTTTGAACAAAGACCTCCAGGCAATTCTGACACATGGCCAAATTGGGGGATTTAAAATAAGAATTCAAAATCCAAGAGGCCTGATGATATTTTAGAAGGAGGTTCCTTTTACTGGACAGTTTACTGACTATAGGCTACTCCTCTGAAAAAGAGGGAAGTCACTAGTGACTAATGGGTACCTAAGTGCTTCTAAAAAACTAGAGTTTAGTAAAGTTGTAATGATTCTTCAACTATACTTAGAGGAGACAAAGGTGTAATGAGTTAGGACTGGTTAGTTTTAGGTTTCCAATTAATTTTAAAACCTGTCTTTCAATATACTATCCTTAGCATTTTTACCCATAACTTGAGAAAATAATTTTCTCATTGTATTAATTATAGTTTTTTGCTAAACAAAAATGTTAATTAAAAAGTATCCCAGAAATATACTAAGAAAATTAAATGGCTTCATATATACTCATTGTGGCAAAGACGCTAGTTGTCATCTTCCATAGTAAAAGTAGTCAAGTACTTGACTGCCCAGCTAGGTTATACTTCCCAATCTCCTTTGTGGCTGGATATGGCCATATGACTAAGTTCTCATGGACACAATTTGAAAGGAAGTGCCACTTCTGAGCCTTAGGACACTGAGTGTGCACTTTTACTGTCTCTTCACCTTCTTGTGAGCTAGTCCAAGGACAACATAGACAAGGACTGTATCCTAGGGTACAATGGAAGAACAAGATGGGAAAAAACTGTGCTTCTGAATAAGCAAGTGAGGCAAAGCAGTCACCCTTACCAACCTGGGCACTCACCTCAAGATGATTCTATGTTCTGGAAGACATCAGATTGCTCAAACTCCATTACAGAGGTTTAACTGTTTACCCTAATACATGACTGTATGTAAGACAACCAGAGGTACCTCCATCTCACAAGTGTATCAGGTGAGGACACTTCTAAGCATTCAAGATACCTGATAATAAAATTTGGTTTGGAACCGTGTAGCCTATGAATCATCCACCACATTGCTCAAGTTTATAGATAAAGACACTGAAGTCCACACAGATTTGAAAACATGCTAAGTAGGAAGAACACTGGACTCCAGTAAACTCCCAGTTTACTTTTCCTCAATATTATGCTACAGACTAGATTCTAAAATTGTAGAAAAGAGAATTACATTTTTAAAAATAAAATTTGGATTAATTTCATTGATTCAACAAATAGTCTATCCTAGCATCTGTCAACTGCCAAGCAATGCTGCATTTTCAGATGAATAGAAACCTTAAGTCTTCTGGCTGTACTATGCCTTTAACACCCCTGAGCCTGGACAAATCACACAGAAAATAAAACAAAAAAATTAACACTACCTTAAAGGACCTAAAAATAAATCAAAATTTGAAAGTTTTCTTTAAAGAAATAAATTAGAAACCTCTCTTCTACTTCTCCCACTACTGTCTTCCAATAGCCCACAACAAAAATTAATTTTCATTTGTAACCAGTCCAAAGCAAGAAACCAGCAGATCCAGACAACAATATTTCTTCTATGCTCCTTCTCCTTCCTAGAGGACAGGGGCACTGATGCCGTCTTCCGCACTGGCCTGAACTGTACTGGAGACAAATGCGTGGGGATAGGACTCGCTTTCAGGAGGAAAGGCAGAATGACTTAGAGACTTGTCTCTCAGAAAACATCTCCTGCATTTCCTGTGACATACAAGGAATCCTTGGTTCATCATATCTTAACAGGCTGAGAACAAGAAGAGTTATTCAGTATACAATTCCATTATAAAGACAAAAGGTTTCCAAATCCCAGAACAGAATCTATTCTAACAGTGCTTTGTTCATAAGGATAAAATCAATTGGCAAAATTCCATGGAATAAATGTTTTCAACCCTCTAGAAGATTTTGTAATCCATTTAATGTAGGTAAAATCTTAGTATTGGCGGGGTGTGGTGGCTCACGCCTATAATCCCAGCACCTTGGGAGGCGGAGGCAAGAGGATTGCCTGAGCCCCCAGGCTCAAGACCAGTCTGGGCAACATGGTGAGACCCCATCTCTACAATAAATCAAAAAATTAGCTAGGTGTGGTGGTGCATGCCTGTAGTTACAGCTACTTGGAAGGCTGGGGTGGAAGGACTGCCTGAGACCAGCAGGTCAAGGCTGCAACGTGCCACTGCACTCCAGCCTAAGCGGCAGAGACTCCCACTCAAAACAAAAAAAAAATCTTAGTAGTAAAAACAAAAATATGATCAAAATCAAACCCTAAGATTTCCTAGCATGGGAGAGATGGCACAGGCAAATAGTACGTCAGAATAATTCTTACAGGACTATGTTTCTCAACTTTTTTTTATTATCCGAAACCTAGGAAAGAATCTTAAATTTAATTTCTCTTTAAAAAGAGAAACTAAATATTCAGGAATAAGATTTTGGCAGGTAGGGTTTACTTTTGGAGGATCACAAACTATTATAGTACCTAAGATTTTCTACCTCCTCTGAAGAATAAATTTTGGAGGGGACAGAAAAGACTATAATCAAGTTGCCCTGAATATACTACCTAAAACAACTGAGAACAACCTGAGCACCCTTGAGGGCAATCTCATCCTCACAAAGAATTAAATGTTATAGGGCTTTATATCATCCTTCTTCTAAGATATTTAGATATAATAAGTCTGAGGTTAAACACAGGAATCTGTTTTTCTTAATAAGACTTCCCCTGGACTCTGATGTCTACGAGCCAAAATGTTTCTCACAAATTTCCACTATCGCACCCAAGCCTAGTAACAAGATGACTCTCCTTCAAGTTGGAATCAAGATGAGAACTATTTAAACAGATGAAACACTACAACATCCAGGGCACTGGGGGCGGAGGGAGAAAGTCTGAGTTGCAATCTGAGACTTTCTATCTCTTCTTTCACCTGGTACATAGGACAATCACAGATTACTGTAAACTGTATGACATGTTATAGTCCAGACTATCTCAAATAAATATTAGTCTATGAACTATAACATGTGACCCAAGAGGAGGCCTATGTCATTTATTTCACCAAGTACATATTCAGAAGCTTATTTAGTATTTTGGTACTTTAATTTACATGCAACTTAGAGTTGAGTATCATGTAAGGTTCTCAGTCTACCTTTTTCCTATTCCCAAATTTGTATTTATGAACCTTATCAAAATTACAAACACACAGTTTACCTTGAAAATTGTATTAATATCATACAGTTATTTGAATGTAGTTACAGCAAAAAAAAGTCAGACACAATACATCACTGCATTATAAAATGAATAGGGCAATAAGATTAGACAATAAAAACAAATAATTACAAGTCACCTTTTTTCCCTTCAGAAAGATCCTTGATTCATGTGACAGTGTTCCCTGACAGTCCCAATAAACCACTCTTGGCCAGTCCCATCCTCTTGAATGTGGGCTAGCCTATGACTTGCTCTTAGCCTACAGAATCTGGTAAAAATGACACTGTGCCAGCTCCAGGCATAAGCCTTAGAAGGTCTGGCAGCTTCAACTTTTGGCACCTCTGGAAACCAGTCTCCCTGTAAGAAGACCAGCTGTGATAAAGCCCAAGCCAGCCAGGTGGAAAGGCCATGTGGAAGAAGATGCCCAAGGCATCACACATGTGAGGGAATATGTCATCTTGGACTTTCCAACACCAACAAATGTCATGTGGAATAGACACAAGATATGCCCAAGTCAAAGCACTGTGAGCAAATAAATGAGTATTGCTGTTTTAAGCCACTGAATTTTGCCATGGTTTGTTAAGCAGTAATAGATAACTTCAACATTTTGTATGCCAACAAATATGAGGGGGGAATAAAATCACAATGAACCCGTTTGCAAAATGTTTAAAAGTAAACATTCTATCACTTCTGAAATAATTTATCTTCTTGAATTTGAGAAGACGTTGGTAAATTCTGACATCTCAAATTGTATCACCATATTTCTTCAATAAGTAATTCATAAATCCTACCAGATAGTTAATATTGAGGAGGTGGAGTGGTGGGAGACATCAAGAATCCATCTCCAGACCAAAGACCAATACACAGTTAGAAACAAAGTTCATTAAACTTTAGTAAAAATCTGCCTGTAGATGGCCTCTTTGAGAGCATGCCCTCCCAACTAAGAATATGGAGTAGAGGTTTTGAAACTGATTTGTATCCTTACATAGAAGCAGTAATGAGTAATGGAGAGTATCATCCCCTGCTGTCAGTAAATAACAACCATGGATACACCTTTATTAATGCATTCATTTACTGAGATTATATATTGTGTGACAGAAATCCCAGACACCAGAAAAAGACAGTTCTTGCCCAAAGCCGCTCAATCTAGCAAAGATCGTCCTGCTATGGTCTTGCTGTGGTCTGAATGTGTCCCATAAAATTCATGTGTTAGAAACTTAATTCCCAAAGCAACAGTGTTGGGAGGTGAGGTCTTTTAGAAGATGCTTAGGTCATAAGGGCTCCATCTTCCCAAAAAGATTGACACCATAGCCAGGCTCGGCGGCTCAGCCTGTAATCCCGCGCTTTGGGAGGCCAAGGTGAGTGGACTGCCTGAGCCCGCGGGTTCGAGACCCGCCTGGGCAACTTGGTGAGACCTCATGTCTACAACAAATCAAAAATTAGCCGGGTGTGGTAGCGCGCACCTGTAGTTCCAGCTACTTGGCAGGTTGAAGAGGAAGGATGGCCGGAGCCCAGCAGGTCGAGACTGCGGTGGCCGGGAGCATGCCATTGCACTCCAGTCTGGGCAACAGAGTGAGACTCCAACTCAAAAAAAAAAAAAAAAAATGGATTGACACCATTATAAAAGGGCTTGACAGGCCAGGCTCAATGGCTCAGCCTGTAATCCCAGCACTTTGGGAGGTCAAGGCGAGTGGATTGCCTGAGCCCACAGGTTCAAGACCAGCCCAGGCAACTCGGTGAGACCTTGTCTCTACAATAAATTACAAATTAGCCGGGCATGGTAGAGCACACCTGCAGTTCCAGCTACTTAGAAGGCTGAGGCGGAAAGATTGCCAGAGCCCAGCAGGTCAACACTGGAGAGCCACTGCTCTCCAGCCTAGGCGACAGAATGAGACTCCAACTCAAAAAAAAAGCGGAAGGGGGGCTTGATAGAGGGAATTTAGTCCCTTTTGCCCTTCCACCATGTGAGGACATAACATTCCTCCCCTCTGTAAGACACAGCATTCAAGGTGTCATCTTGGAAGCAAAGACTGGATCCTAACCAGATACCAATCCTACCAGCACCTTGATCTTGAACTTCCCATCCTCCAGAACTGTGAGACATAAATTTGTTCTTTATAAATTACCCAGTCTGTGGTATTTTGTTATAGCAGAATGGATTAAGACAGGTCTGAAAACGAGTATCCCCCCAAAATTCTTATGTTAGAACCTAAAAATATTAAGAGGTGGGGCCTTTTAGGATGTGATTAAGTCATAAGGGCACTGCCATCATGAACGGGATTTGTGCCCTTATAAAAGAGGTTGATGGGAACTGTCTTGCCCTTCTGCCATGTGAGGACACAGCAAGAGGTGCTACCTATGAAGCAGAAAGCAAGCCTTCACTAGACACTGAAACTGCTAAGCCTTAGACTTCTCAGCCTCCAGAACTGTGAGAAATCAATTTCTACTACTTATAAATTACCCAAAGGTGTTTTGCAATAGCAGCACAAATGGACCAAGAAAGGCCTGAAATACAAATGATAATTTTATAAATAATAGAGCAATAAGAACAGAAGAAAGGAACTAATGAGAACAGAAGATGGAGCTATTTTTTATACTCCTTCCCTGCCTCCTTCCAGGTTAGGAAAGATGAAAGGAAATGACATATATATGAGTAGCTAAGGTTATGACAGACTTTCCCTCAAACCAACCTTACCAAGGTTGAAATTTCAGCATTTTAATATTGGTTCCCTTAGAGGTATGTTTGTCTGCTTTATTCCCCAACTGACTCTACCATTTAAAATAGGATCTGTCACATATAGGCACAGAAACATTTGTTAAATTTAATTTTAGCAACTATAGCTATGTAACCTTGGGCAATTTGATCAACATCATTTGTGAAAGAGGAATAATGGCTTACAGAGTTGCTTGGAGAATTAAATGAGATGATATGCAATAGTATTCGGAAAACAATGATGGGCAACAAAAATTTGGGGTGGCATTATTATTTTAGAGGAAGCAGCATTTGTTTGTTTAATGCATCAAACACCTACTATATGCCAAATTCTGTCCTATGTAGGAAATACTATCAAAGAAATACAATATGCTCCAAAGGCAAGGTGAGAGGGAAGAAGCAGAAGATCCTAGCACATGTGGGAAAATGTAAGCTCTGGAGTAGAGAGAAAATGGTAGAACTATAGAAAAGGAGATTAGAAAGATAAATTAGGGTCACATTATATAGAGAATCTGAATACTTTAATAAATTTGAAAGACTACAAGTTTCAGAACAGCACAATCGGGGATGAGAGCAGATATGTAGAAAGGGTCAAGAATGACTGCAAAAGATAATAATAAAGAACAAAAACTAGCCGGGCTCGGTGGCTCAGCCTAATCTCACGCTTTGGGAGGCTAAGGTGAGTGGACTGCCTGAGCCCACGGGTTCAAGACCCGCCTGGGCAACCTGGTGTGACCTCATCTCTACAATAAAAATAAAAATAAAAAAAATTAGCCGGGCGCGGTTGTGCGCGCCTGTAGTTCCAACTACTTGGAGAGCTGAGGCAGAAGGATCGCCGGAGCCCAGCAGGTCGAGGCTGTGGTGGCCGGGAGTGTGCCACTGCACTCCAGTCTGGGTGACAGAGTGAGACTCCAACTCAAAAAAAAAAAGAAAAAAAACTGGGTTGAAAGGAAACTATTAACAGTTCAACAAGAACACATTCAACATATTAAATAATCCCTACATTTACCTCTGTCTTCTCACAAAACTTCACTTAAGATAAAACCCAAATCAGTAGTTAAATAATAGTAAAAGACAAGAGACTGGTGGTCAATTTTCTAGACAACGGACACAAGATGGCACAGTGGCAGCAGGCTTAGGAGAATGAAGGAAGCTACAGAATTAAATGTCTATCGTTGGAAATGCCAGAGAAACTAGCTAATGTATCCCAAAACCTAGGAAGGCTCAGGAACTGAGAAGATCAGGACATATATACATTCTCTAGCTCTGTCCACTGAGAGCCGGCGAGCATCCACACACTAACAATAACGAGCATATCTAATGCACTCATCTCAGTGTCTAAATGCCATTCTCCATTTAAAAAAAAAAAAAAGGGCACTGGGCAAAGACTGGTAGACTTGACAACAATGCAAAATCCATAAAAGAAACTTCTAACAAACTAGACTTCATCAAAATTCAAAACATGGCATAATTCCTGCCAAGCATACCTAACCTGTATCTAATATGAGGAAACATCAAAGGCACATTGAGGGTGAGTCTGTAAAATAACTGGCCTCTATTTCCCAAAAATATCAATGTTACAAAAGAACAGAATAGCCGAGAAACTGTTCCAAATCAAGATGGCTGAAAAGCACTTAACAAAATGTGTGCATGATCCTAGACTGCACACTTTCCCTATAAAGAACTCTACTGGGCAACTGTCAAAACTTGAATGGAACCAGGCACAGTGACTCAGGCCTGTAATCCCAGCACTTTGGGAGGCCGAGGTGAGTGGAATGTCTGAGCTCAGGGGTCCGAGAACAGCCTGGGCAATTTGGCAAGACCTCGTCTCTACAATAAATCAAAAAATAAGCCGGGCGTGATAGCATAGGCCTGCAGTTCCAGCTACTTGGAAGGCTGAAGCAGAAGGACTGCCTGAGCCCAGCAGGTCGAAGCTACAGTGGCCGTGAGCATGCCATTGCACTCCAGCCTGGGCGACAGAGACTCCAACTAAAAATAAAAATAAAAAAACTTGAATGGAGTCATATGGATTAGATAGCAAACTAATGTAGTATCAGTGTTAAATTACTGACTTTGATGGGTATATTGCTGTTATGCAAGAGAATGCTCATTTGTAGAGAAAATGTGCTACAGTATTCAAAAAAGAAGATACTTCATGTCAACAACTTTCAAATGGCACAGAAAATAAGTTATTTGTACTATACCTGCAAGCTTTATTAGCTTCAATAAAAATAAAGTAACAAGACCCCAAATTGCAACCTAAACCCCATACAGACTGGCAACTACCCTAGCCCCAAGGATACCAGAGGCCTATTTTTTCTGGGAACGGGTGAAATAAAGACTCTGTACTTATACATATCAAGGATAGCAGAAAACAGATGTGAAGCACAAGACTAAAAACAGAAACGATGTCTTTAAACAAAAGTGTGCACCAGCCTTCCTTCCAGTTCCACTTGCAGAACACCAGCAACTGCAGGCAAGGGATTTACAATCTCAATCTGAGACACGAAACAAACTGCAGTAAAGTCCTAGAGATACACGTATCATAGGTCCCTCAACCACTCTACAAAGCCTTAAGTGAACAAGTCTCATCCTCACAAAGAACTTCCATGAGCTTTTTCGTGCCTTACTCCTAAATACAAGCCACAAGCCCAAGGATGGCCAAATATTTGAGGAAAACTGCCAACATCAAGGACAGAAACCAAAACAAGCAGAAGCAGCAGGAATCCAAAGAAAACTGAGACAACACCACCAAGGAAAAAAAAGTGGCCCTCTGTATCTATGAGTTCAACCAACCTCGGATCAAAATTAGCCTTTAAAAAAAAATAACACATCAGCCTGAGAAACAATAGCAAGAACTCGTCTCTACAAAAAATTAGTCAAGCATGGAGGTGCATGCCTGTAGTCCCAACTACTCAGGAGGCTGAAGGTAGGAGAATCGCTTGAGCCCAGGAGGTCAAGGCTGCAATAAGCATGATCATGACACTGCACTGCAGCCTGAGCAACAGCATGAGACCCCAACTCAAAAAAAAAAAGGATGGCTGCATTTGTACTGAACATGTACTGACTTTTCTGTTGTCATTACTCCCTTAACAATTTCTATAACTATTTACACATTTACAATGTATTCGGTATTATAGGTAATCTAGAGATAGTTTAAAGAACAGGTAGATGTGCATAGATTATATGCAAATATACAACATTTTATACAAGAGACTTTTGGTACCTTCAGGGGATCCTGGAACCAAATCCATAGATACCGAGACAACTGTATAATATAAACATGAATATAAACATGCTCAAAGAGGTAGAATATATTTATCCATAAGGTAAAACCAACATGTTGGGGGAAAGGGAGAACTGAACAAAAAGATACCTGGATCAAAGATAAAAGCTGAAAAATATCCCCTAAGAATTTTTTAAAATAAACAAATAGAAAACAAAATAATAAAAACATATGTCACTTGAAAAGACCAAAGAGGAAAAATTATCATGGAAATTATACAAGAAAATTACCCAGAATTAAAGGAAATACATGTTCAAAGTGAAAGGCTGGGTCCAATACAATTAAAACACCCATGCCAAAACACATCACTACAAAATTTCAGAACATGAGAGGTAAAGAAGAGTTCCTTAAAATGTAGAGAGAGGGCCAGGTGCAGTGGCTCAAGCCTGTAATCCCAGCACTTTGGGAGGCCGAGGCAAGAAGATTACCTGAGCCCACAGATTCAAAACCAGTCTGGGAAACATGGTGAGATCTCATTGTAAAATAAATTAAAAAATTAGCCGGGTGTGGTAGCACACGCCTGTAGTTCCAGCTACTTGGGAGGCTGAGGCAGAAGGATCGCCGGAGCCCAGCAGGTAGATGGCAGTGGGGGGGGGGGGCCCGCCCCCCGGCATGAGAGTGCCACTGCACTCCAGCCTGGGTGACAGAGTGAGACTCCAACTCAAAAAAAAAAGAAAAAAAAACCTAAGAGAGAGGAAGACTAATGGAGGGGTGGGAGTGCCTCATAAAAAGGACCAAACACTCCTAATAAATTCATGGATCTATGCAATAGTATGTAGTATGGCTGCTAACATCACAGAGTCAGGTATTTTGTGACTCTGGAAGAAAATACAACACCCATGATATTCTCCCCACTCATTCTGAGAGTGGGAGAGAGGGGGAGAGAAGGGAATAGAGAGAGAAGGGAAGAGGGGTGCCAAGTTTTCCTTTTTTTTTTTTTTTGAGTCAAAATCTCACTCTGTCACCCAGGCTGGAGCGCAGTGGCACAATTATGGCTCACCACAGCCTCAACCTCTGGGCTCAGAAGATTCTTCCACCTCAGTCTCCTGAGTAGCTGGGATTATAGGAGCATGCCACCATGCCCAGCTAATTTTTTTGAGATGAAGTCTCGCTATATTGTCTAGGTGTCTCCAACTACTGGGCTCAAGCAATCCTCCTGCCTTGGCCTCCCAAAATACTGGTATTACAGGGCATGAGCTACTGTACCCAGGCAAAAACCAATTTTATCAAACCTCTAGATCTTACTATCAAGCAACAAGAAATACAAGGGACAGGGGAACTTATCAATGACACTATGAGGATTCATTCAACAACATCCACAGAGTAGGAAGCTCAAGGGATGACAACAAAAAAATTTTAAGGAACAGGTCAAGAGCAGTGGCTCATGCCTGTAAGCCCAGCACTTTGGGAAGCCAAGGCAGGAGGATTGCTAGAGCCCAGGAGTTTGAGACTAGCCTGAGCAACACAGACCTTGTCTCTACAAAAAATTAGCTGGGTGTGGTGGTGCATGCCTGTAGTCCCACCTACTAAGGATGCTGAGGTGGAAGGACCTCCTGAGCCCAGGAGGTTGAAACTGTGGTAAGCCATGATCGTGCCACTGCTCTTCAGCCTGGGCAACAGAGTGAGACCCCCAACTCAAAAGAAAAGGGAAGGGAAAAAAAGAAAAAATAAATAAATAGATTGTAGGGGATAAAAAAGACATGAAGTAGCAACTAAGAAAACTCGAGAGACTTGTCATCCAATGACAATTTTTGGACCTTACTTAGATCCTGATTTGAGTAAACTGCTTAAAAATATATATACCAATGAGGTAGTCAAGGCAATTTGAAGTTTTACCAAATACCTGAAGAATCTCTGTTTTTTTTTAATTTTTTATTTATTTTTTAATTGGAGTCTCACTCTGTCACCCAGGTTGGAGTACAGTGGCTGTGCATGGCCACTGCAGCCTCTACCTGCTGGGCTCAGGCGATCCTTCCACCTCAGCCTTCCAAGTAGCTGGAACTACAGATATGCACTACCATATCCGGCTAATTTTTAATTTATTGTGGAGACAAGTTTCACCAAGTTGCCCAGGCTGGTCTCGAACCCCTGGACTCAGGCAATCCTCTCACTTCAACCTCCCAAAGTGCTGGGATTACAGGTATGAGCCATCACACCTGGCCCATTATCTTTTAAAAGTATAACAATGATATTGGGGTTATAAAGCCCTTATCTTTTAGATACATACTGAAATATCCATAAATGAAAATATGTCTGTGTTTGCTTTTAAAAATTCAAAGGGAAAAGGAGCACATAAGAACACAGCTCTTTATAAAGAGGTCATGAGTTGACAAATGTTGAATTTGAGCGATGAGTACAAGAAAGTTCATTATATTCTCTAATTTTTCCATTGTTTTGTTTTTTAATAGAATTTAGAATACAAATTATATCTGCTATATGAAACTAGAAGACCATAAAACAACATATAGAGTTCTCAGTAAAAATGATATTCAAACTGCAATTCTGTACCCAAACTTTTTTTTTTGCTTTTTATAACTAGTATACTTATTTTAGCAGTTTTAGATTTACAGAAAGTAAACAGAGAATACAGAGTTTCCATATAGCCTTTCTTCCTTCAAAACTTTTAATTATAAAAGAAAGCAAATTAAAAATATTTTCAGTCAATGTCTCAAAAAATTAGCCTCCCATGTACCCTTTTCTCAGGAAGTATTGAAGGATGTCCTGCAGCAAAATGAAGGATAAAAACAGAAAAGATAACGGCCAGAGAATCAGAAAAACATGAGATCCAAACCTGCTGGGAAATATGCAAAAGGAATTCTATTAGCCCCAGAGAGTGAAGTGAGAGTTTCACAGAGGGGCAGTTTGATGGCGGCTCCAGTAAGACAGTTCTTAAGAGGAAAAAAAACAACTAGTTGTTAGATGTTTGAGTGTACTGAAAACTCTATTGAGAGGCTATGGGAAAGAATAGGAAAATTCACTCACAAGTACCAGAAAGCAAAGCAAATGAAAATACAATAGTTCTAGAAAAACAAACTTAAGGAGAAAAATATAGCCATGGTATACAATTTGGTTTATGGGGAACAAGATTTACATAGTCATAATTAAGCACAAGATACTGATCCTATGAAAAAAGTTTGTAACTACAATAGGTGGATGGAAGAAGAATAAGTGTGAGACAGGTGGCTTAAAGTATTCGTACCTACCTTAATACAAAGTTAATAGACAATGTCTTAAATCTTACACCAAATAAAAAACAGATTACCTATGCAGCCTCCAAACTCCCTTTCTTCCTTTGTAACAGAAGCTAATATTGTTCATAACCCATTTGCACACCCACCTCCATTTAGGCATGTGCTCAAGGAAAGCGTGCCAGTTCCAGGAGTAAGTCTAATTGATCTAAATGTAATCCCACTTTGCTTTCTAGCGAGTGTTTCAGAAATGGGCATTTTACCCATGAGATAAGTCAGCCAAAGAGTTCCTAGGCAAAGTTTCTACATTCTTTTCTAGCTACAAGAAAAATAATTTTCTTTTTTCTATGGACACTTGTGTCGGAATACAACTCCTGACACTGCTGCAATCATCTTAATCTGAGGATGGAGCCCGTCAATGACTAAAAGAGGGAATGGAACAAACTTAGGCAGTGAAGACATTACTGTGCCATCAAATCAATTAGCCCTTGAGCCTATCCCACTCCTGGCTTCCCTTATTTGAAGCCAGTTTGGGTTAGGGTCTCAATACTTGCATCCAAAAGCATCATCCTATCTGATATAATAAGCATAGTATTTAGAAATAAAGAGTTAAATTTTAAAAACAGCTAAAAGAATTGAGGTCAAAATGCTTACCTATACCTGGTATGCACAGCATACAGTACCATGAATGTTTCAGATGTGCCAAGATCCTCTAAAGACCTCAGAACACCCAAAACAGCCTCTTTCCATTGATGCCCTGATGTGAAGAAATTTGTAAAGTATTGCTCTGTGGAATAGAATTGGAAAGCAGTGAGGGTGTGCCTGGAAACAGCTATTTTTCATTATAAGCCTTTCAGTAAGTAGTACAGGTTGAGTACTTATGTAAAATGTTTGGGACCAGAAGTGCTTCTGATTTAGGAATTTTTTTTTTTTTTTTTTTTTTAGATTTTTGGAATGTTTATTCACTGGTTTAGCATCCCAAATCTGAAAAGCTCCAGTGAGCATTTCTTTTGATCATCATGTCAGTGCTCAGAGTTTCAGATTTTGGAGGCTTTCAGACTTCAGATTTTTAGATTTGGGATGCCCAGCCTGTATTTGATTGTGATTACACATGTTGAAAATAAAAATTGCCCAGACACAGTGGCTCAAGCCTGTAATCCCAGCACTTTGGGAGGCCGAGGTGAGAGGATTTGCCTGAGTCCACGGGTTCGAGACCAGCCTAGTCAACTTGGTGAGACCTCATCTCTACAATAAATAAAAAATTAGCTGGGTGTGGTAGTGCATACCTGTAGTTCCAGCTACTTGGAAGGCTGAGGTGGAAGGATCGCCTGAGCCCAGCAGATTGAGGTTGCAGTGGCCATAAGTGTGCCACTGCATTCCAGCCTGGACAACAGAATGAGACTCTAACTCAAAAAATAAAATAAAATAAACATTAATTCTTTAAAAAAATCAATGCAGTAAGCAAAAAGAGACTACAAATCTGATCTGCAGAAAGATCATTAACAATAACAAAGAAAGAACCGAATTGAAAGCTATTTCAGAAATAAAACTCAAGATATGATACAGATTTTAAAATGGTAGAAGAGGAAGATTTACAAGAAGCCAAAGACTACATAGTTCTTCAGGGACATAACTCTACCCAATCACATGAAATGAAAGCACAAAACTACATTTTATTGTACATTATACTTGTTGGATTATATTAGCCACTACCTATTAAACTTTCTTCAAGTTTTACAAGAAATTCAAATTGGGAAGCTCAGATATAGATACTAAATAATACCAGAAACCCTTCATTCAGCCATGTATTACATAGGCTGAGCAAGATTCTAGTCCTAGAGACTCAATATGCAAAGCATGGTTGCTGCTCTCGTAATGAATAGTCTCATATTCCCTAAAACATGCTCCACAGAAGCAATACAAAATAAAAACTAACAGTGAAGGCTAAGGCCTGGTTTGAATCCTACCTTATCGACTACTTTTCACCTTAGGGAAAAAAAAAAAAAAAAAAAAAAATCACTTCATCTCTAAGCCTAAGTTTCATCACAGGCTAAATGAAAATACCTTACCGGGTTATGGTTATATGAGGGGGACCTAAAAAAAACCCAGAATTTATTTGTTAAAAAACTGTGTATTTATTCTAACATGTTTAAACTTCAGTCACCTTCAAAGTACTCTCCCCATCTGATGCAATATACCTATCAACACATTTTTTCTGCTGCTCAAAACAGTTTTTGAACTCATCTTTTAGTGCTTCCGCAGTTTTTTGTTTCACCTCTTCCACATTGGCAAAATGTTTCCCTTTGAGGAGTTTTTTAATCTGGGGGGAAACACAAAAGGTCACTCGGGGCAAGATCAAGTGAAGAGGGAGGGTGGAGCATGGGAGTCATGACATCTTTGGTCAAACTGCTGAATTCTGGTGGGTGTGAGCAGGTGTGTTGTCACAGCAGAAAAACCAGTCACCTGTTTGCCACAACTTGTACATGTTTCTTCTGCAAATCGTGACACAACCTTCTCCAGATAAAAACCAAGAGGTTCCCAGAACACTTACCTAGTGGGGAAAGCCTGTATTACAAGGGACCCGCCCTCCAAAAGATAATTCCGAAAAAAGATAACTTGGTAGGGGAGCATGTGTATGTATATAAAGTGTTCAACACAAGCTTAATAAAGACTGCCCTAACTATGGTAACAGATAAGGAGAGAGATTTCTACAATATGCTAATGTGAGTTGTGAATCTTCAAAGAAGGTAATTATCTCAGCGCTTATTTCCTGTGTACCATCTCATAGAGGAGTGGTCTGCAAAGCACATTCTGGGGAAGAGGAGCAGAAACAGAGGGAGTATCTTTCAGACTAATTTATCCAGTATCTAGAGAACATAGCATAGTAACACTGAAAATGCTTTCTCAAAGACACAAATCATATATTTTAACCTCATTCTTCCTATCTTTCAGCAAACATTGAAGGAAGCTTCTATGTGCCAGTATGTTAGGCCCTAAAACTATAGCAGGGAACAAACCTACTCTCAAGTGGTTTGATCTAAAGAAAGTACATACAAATATAGAAACACACACACTCTCCAATAGCTATAAAATTCAAGTGGAACAAGTAAAAGTGATAAGAAGAAAAAGTTCAAGGCACTATGATTAACAGACTTAAAGGTGGCTCCCATGACCCTTCCCTTAAGTGTGAGTGGAACTTGTGACTTCCTTTTAACCACCAAAATACAACAAAGGTAACAGGACATCATTTACATAGTTTTGACACATTAAGACTGTACACCTCTTCTAAGGTAACTCTCCTTCACTGGCTTTGTGTAAGTAAGTGGTCATGTTGGAAAGGACCACATGGCAAGAAACTGAAGGCACATGCCTGAGATTGGCAGCAAGAAACTGAGGCCCTCAGTCTAACAGTGCACAACAGAATACTGCCACCAACCATATGAGCTTATAAGACATCATTCCCCAGTCAAGTCTCAGATGAGACCACAGCATCATCCAACATCTTTACAGCATTCTAAGATTAAAGCAGAAGATGTAGCTATCTGACCCACAGAAACTGCGACTAATAAATGTATGTGTATGTTTTAAGCTGCTAACTTTGTGGTAATATTGTTATGTAGCAAGAGATAAACACACTGTTGCACAATAAAGTTCTTCTACCATACTCCCTACTTTGCAGAAAATACTGATTTTAACTACTCTATATATTCACACATCAAGCTAACTTCAGGCTGTCATATTATTCTTAAGCAAAACTCATGTACCAAGATGTCAACATTAACCACAATCTGACTTCACATTTTCTGATAGCCATTTTAACAATCTTGACTCTAATTCCATTATCTCTGTTATTTCTATTTCTATTGACTGAGTTTTCTCTTCTATATTTTTAAGTTCACTACTCTTTTATTCAATAATGTCTAAAACGTTATTAATGCTACCAGTGTATTTTTCATGTCAAACATAGTTTTTTCACCACTATACATTTGATCTGGGCTTTTCTTATACCTTCCATGTCTCTAAGTGTCTGAACATGCGAAATACAATTATAATAAATGTCTTAACGTCTTTATCTGCCAAATCTAACGTCTATGTCAGTTTCTCATTAGTTTCAATTGATTGATCTCCTGATTGAGTCATGTTAACCTGCTTTACATATTTAGTAATTTTTTATTGGATGTTGGACATTTTATAATATTAGTGTTGGGATCTGCTATATTTCGTTAAAGAATGTTAGACATTGTAATGGCAGGCAATTATATTACTTTCAGATTAGTTTGTTCCTTTCATGGCTTGGTTTTAAGCACTTTTCAGACAGAGCTAGAGTAGCCTCTACTTTGGGACTAGTTTAGCCCCATTACAAAGACAACCCTTTCTGGGATCTCAATAAACCTTACATATTTAATGAAATATTTTCCATAAGACTCAACTCTCACCCTCATGTAAACACTGAAGTTGTTCTGCTTACAATTTCCCCCAACATTGTTCTTTTATGAAAATGTACCTTATACATGTACAAATGGGTGTTCAAAGATTTCTAAGGGGACCTCTTTCTCCGCATAGCTCCCTCCTCTCCAGAACTCTGCTCCTCAACTTAGAATCCCCTTGGTCTCCCTCAACTCCAATCTTTGTTTCCTCAACTCAGTGAAGCCACATGGCTCTATTTGGGATACCCTTTCCCTGCAACAAGGTCTGAAAAGTGCCTCCAAGCAGAAAGCTAGTCCATCATAGGGTTCACCTCATTTAGTTCCCATCTGCCAGAGATCACAGTACTGTGCTGTTTATTTCCTGTATCTGAAAAAAGTTGTTCCCTTTGTTTTGTCCAGTTTTCTAGATGTTTACAGTAGGAGGGCAAATTCAGTATGTCAATGCCTCATAGTCAAAGCAGAAGCCATGATTCCTGACACTGAAGTTTAAACTAAATGTCTTATGAAATAAAACCCCTAAACATGCACACACACACAGACACACACACACACCATTATCTATCATACCACCCCATCTTTATTTTTTCAAGGCATTTACCACTTTTTGTAATTATGTTATTTGCTTTCTTGTTTATTCTACATCTTACATGAAAACTCTGTGGGTACAGCTATCTTGTCTATCTCGTCACTCCTGTATCTGTAACACCTAAAACATACCCTAGCCAAGAACTGGCACTCAAATTCAGCAAATTAAATCAACAAACAAAATGTTTTATAACAATTTCATTGAATATATTCTGTGAACTCTTCTCTTTAGTAAATTCTAATCTAGATGCAGGTAAGCCTGACCCTGGAGAGTTCCTTAGAATTGTCTATTATCTTAATTAGCATCATCCAAATAAAGGTTCTTAGTTGCAAACAAGAGAAACTAGTTCTGCCTTTGTTTAAGCTGAAAGGAAATTATCAAAGCATATTAGGCAACTCACAGGAAAAAAAAAAAAAAAACCCATGAGGGCCAGGATGGAAGACGACATAGCCAATACCACCCAAATTCAAACTACAGATCTGGTGCAGTGAAGACAACACAAGAGTCAGTCATTGCAGCTTGTACTAATACCACTACCAACACCAGGAACTAAGTGGTACAACTGAAATCTCTGTCACTGCTGTCACTAGAAAAGAGATATAGCTGCCACCACCATCATTCAATCCCTCTCCACCCTACAGAAGTTGAATTCTACATAATGCCAGCTTCTACAAATCACTGGCTCCTAAGGTAGTCAGGCACAGGTGGGAATATAGACCCTAGGTCACAGGATTGCATTCTAACTGGAAAAAATGGCAGGGCAAGTACGCAACTGGCTTTCTTTTTTTTTTTTTTTTTGAGTTGGAGTCTCACTCTGTCACCCAGACTGGAGTGCAGTGGCCGCTCCCGGCCACCGCAGTCTCGACCTGCTGGGCTCCAGCGATCCTTCCACCTCAGCCTTCCAAGTAGCCTTAACTACAGGCGCGCGCTACCACACCTGGCTAATTTTTGATTTATTGTAGAGATGAGGTCTCGCCAAGTTGCCCAGGTGGGTCTCAAACCCGCGGGCTCAGGCTATCCACTCACCTCAGCCTCCCAAAGGCACGGGATTACAGGCTGAGCCACCGAGCCCGGCTTGCAACTAGCTTTCAAATAAGAGGAAATCTCTACCTCCCTCCAAAACTCCTAAGACAAAGATTCCCCAAACATAGATAGGTGCTAGATTTTCTTGTTTATCATCCAGAAAAACTAATGAACCAGTAGCACAAAGCATCAATCCCAGCATGCCAGAACTTTTATCTATTTCTTCAATTAACGGGTTACAGAAACTCTGTTTCTTTTCTCTCTAAATGTTTAACTTCAGGGCACTTAATTGTTCACTGGGCTTTTTATTATCTGGAGTAGCATATGCAATCTACTATAATTAACCTGAAGCAAATTTGCTTCTTTACATCTTAGTTTTCTAATTTATTTATAAAATAGGGATAATACCAATTACCTTGTATGACTGCTGAAAATATTAAAGTCGAATATTGAATAGAATATTCATTTCATAGTAATAGATATATATTTCATAATAGAAATAGAACATTCTATCCATAATAATGAATAGATATAGTGGCTGGCCTGTGACAGGTAATTACTACATAGTTATTTTTTTAAGAGGAGAAACTCAGATTTACATGAATACCTTTTCTAAAAAAATAATAGGCCAATATGTTAAAGATCCAAGTTTTTATTTTATCTTGGTATTACTAGAAATCCCATACCCCCTAAGTTACCAGAAATAAAGCAACAAGTAGTTTAAAGCAGTCAAAAATGTTGCCATCAAAACTAAGTTCAAGAAGTAAAAATAAAACAGTTCACCCAAGCTACAAGCCAGGTTTTCCTTTACATTTCTCTCCAGTGAGCTCTATCTTGAAAGCTTCATGAGGTCAGGGACAATGTACATCCACCTGATTCATTACTACGTCCCAAAAGCCTAGAATGGAGCTAGGCACAGAGAGACCTTCAACAAAATACCTGAGTATTTGCTTTACGAAATATTTACTATAGAAACTAGTCAGCCGGGCTCGGTGGCTCAGCCTGTAATCCCGCGCCTTGGGAGGCTGAGGGGAGTGGATTGCCCAAGCCCGCGGGTTCGAGACCCGCCCGGGCAACTTGGTGAGACCTCATCTCTACAATAAATCAAAAAAAAAATCAGCCAGGCGTGGTAGTGCGCACCTGTAGTTCCAACTACTCAGAAGGCTGAGGCAGAAGGGTCGCCGGAGCCCAGCGGGTCGAGGCTGCGGTGGCCGGGAGTGGCCACTGCACTCCAGTCTGGGTGACAGAGTGAGACTCCGACTCAAAAAAAAAAGAAACTACTCACTGAAAAGGGTTATAAAACTACACTGAAATGCTTATAAGTTTTTTAAAAGCTCGTTCGTCTGACAAGATTGACAGCATCAATATTTTCTAACTAGAAAACTCATTCTTTTGAAAATTTGCCCATACAACAAAATTCCCCTCATTCTTCTTTTTCGATCATCCAAACCTGAAATGGAAGTTAAAGTCAAAAAGCATCCAAACTACTTTATTAACTATTTTATTAATCAAAGCTAGAGCTTATTTTAAATGTAGTACCTGACAGGTACTACAAATGCTGGATCTACGTTCCAGTTATAAACTGCTGAATGAACTTTACTATGTTGACTAGAATAGTGAAGAATAAATACCCAGGCTGATTCCTCCACCATTTAGAACCGCTCCAATGACTACTAAGGACTGTATCCATTTCAACAGACTACTAAAAATCGTGTACTCCTTTAATATAAAAGGCAGAATCTTTCCACTTCACATTTCCGATATCTAGCTCCCAGTACATAGTAGGCATTTCATATGCAATTGTTGAGTTAATTCACAAATAATTTTCTCTCTCTCCTAACTACATTGAGCTTTATAATCCTATTTTTAAAAAGCTTCACTTTTTCCTTTTGCTGAAAAGTTTCCATATTCCCTGTTCAGCTCTTACTCCAAAGGAACAGACATTCCTCTACTGTAGGTCTTTGGTCCTTGACACCAACTAGTAGAGATCAAAATATGTAGTTCAATGATTCATTCAACAAATGTTTATTTAGTGCCTTCTATGCTATATGCCAAGCACCCTGCCAACTCTTGAGATGGCAAGAGGGAGCAAAACACGACTGTCCTGATCTCCAGAGATCACTAATCAAGTAAGTACTCGGAAAAAAAAAAATACCAACTTAGTAAGTGTTATGTAGGAAAAATACAAAAAGACATGAGCTTTTTAAAACAAAGAGCTAACGGGGAGAACGGTCTTCCCTAAGTGATAGCTGAGCTGAAATCGAAAGAGTTCTTGAACTAAAAGAAACAGGTGGGACAGGCAAATAGGCTCAAGCCTGTAATCCCAGCATTTTGGGAGGCTGAGGTGAGGGGATTGCCTGAGCCCACAGGTTCAAGAACAGCTTGGGTAACTTGGCAAGACCTCATCTCTACAATAAATCAAAAAATTAGTCAGGCGTGGTAGCACGCGCCTATAGTTCTGGCTACTTGGAAGGCTGAGGCGGAAGGATCGCCTGAGCCCAGCAGGTCGATGCTGCAGTGGCCTTGAGTGTGCCACTGCACTCCAGCCTGGGCGACAGAGTAAGAATCCAACTCAGAAAAAAAAAAAAGAAAAGAAACAGATGACGATCCCAGGCCAAGGAAGCAGCATATGCAAAGACTGGAAGACAATATAGTCACATGACTCAGCGACCTATGAATAGAAATGGTGAGTGAGCTGGGGACAAGTCATTCAGTCAGAGGGCTTACAGGTCCTATGACTATACTGGTTTTTATCCTAAAAGTCATTAAAGAGTTTTTTTGTTTGCTTTTTGTTTTTTAAGGAGAATTCGTGTTCATTTATTTGCCAAATCCCTCTCCATTTCTGCCCACTCAAATGAACTTTCCTTATTCCCTGATCTTCCCTAAGGCCCACATCCTTTACTTTTTATGTCTGTATCTTTGTCCTTTACTGCAAATAGCCTTCCTCCAAACTATCTCCCATGAATCCTAGGAATCCAGTCTTCAATTTTTTTCTGTCTGCATAGCTGACTCTAATACTGCTGAGTAACTGTGGGTCTTCAGGCCAATTCCTTGGTAAATTTACCTAGATTTATTTTTGTTTTAAACCATACTATAGAACCTCAATAAAGAAATGAGAAAAATAAAATTGTAAAATACTCAATGTGATCCTGTTTTCTTACATTGCTGTCTTGAAAAACTTTTACAAAACAATTTTTTATACCATAGAAAGTAATGTTTCGCCAGGCACAGTGGCTCATGTCTATAATTCCAGCACTTTGGGAGACGGAGGCAAGGGGGACTGCCTGTGAGTCCAGGGGTTCAAAACCAGCCTGGGCAACTTGGCGAGACCTTGTCTCTACAATAAATCAAAAACATCAGCCAGGCCTGGTGGCACATGCCTGTGGTTTCAGTTACTTGGAAGGCTGAGGTGGAAGGATCACCAGAGCCCAGGAGGTCAAGGCTGCGGTAGCCATGAGCACGGCAGCCTGGGCAACAGAGTGAGACTCCGACTAAAAAAAAGTAATGTTTCTCAATAAGGAATGTTTGATGTAAAGACAAAGTAAAAAATACCATTGTGATGACAGTTGTTCTTTTCAAGGGAAACTGATCCAATCAATTTTTCGGCAAACATTGTTTGTCTTAGGACTGGTGTTCTATTTTTATCATAAACTTTTGACTCAAAATTAACTGTCAAAGGACAAAAATGAAACAAAAATTTTTGACCTTCAAAAGGCAGCATCAAAAATTATAAAATTTCATAGCCTTTATGTTCCCTTTAATGAAAATTTAATTTATGTCTGTTCTAGACTGAGTACTTAAGACTACTCAAGAGACTATTAAAGAATCCCCCTAGCTGGGCTCCATGGCTCAGCCTGTAATCCCGCGCCTTGGGAGGATGAGGTGAGTGGACTGCCTGAGCCCGCGGGTTCGAGACCTACCTGGGCAACTTGGTGAGACCTCATCTCTACAATAAATCAAAAAATTAGCTGGGTGTGGTAGCGCACACCTGTAGTTCCAACTACTTGAAAGGCTGAGGCAGAAGGATCGCCAGAGCCCAGCAGGTCAAGGCTGCGGTGGCCAAGAATGTGCCACTGCACTCCAGTCTGGGTGACAGAGTAAGATTCCGACTCAAGGAAAAAAAAAAAAAAGAATTCCCCTAACCAGGACATAACTTCTATGATGGCAAAGGCAGGGTAGCCTTTGTTTTACAACTGAGTCCCAGATTCTAGTTCCATGTCTGGCACTAGCAGGTGTTCAATAAATAGTTATATTACCCCACAATATAATCATTATGTCTGACAATCAGTCTTTCAATAAGCATACATGTTAAAATAAACGAAATAGAAGATTTTTCAGGCAAATACTAAGACACTCAGGAAAAATTAAATTGTTCAAATGCTCAGCTACTCTCCATTTTCCAAACCATGAATTATGACCTTTTCCTTTCCATATTCACAGCTTCAAACAATGCCATCTCACACTGCCCCATGTTTTAGCTCATCCTTAATAGCGCTTCAAATTACTTCCACCTGTTCCTGATGCAGTTCATACTTAACTACATCAGGAACTACTACTTCCTGTAGCATGAACTACAATAATACTTCGATCTTCAGTTCTTCAACAGTTCCTTCAGGTCCTCAAAAGAACATATTCTTAACTGCCTCACTAAACCTATCACTGAACTCCTAGAACCCTTTACTATCCTGACAACAAAGTTTAATTTTCTTCTTTCTAGCTCCAAAAACTTGGCCACATTGCTGTCTGAATCCAAAAATATCTCCTCTACTGAAAATTAAAGTATAATTAAGAATTTTGTTAAGATTGTCTCATCTGTCTTCTACTTTTCACTTCTTATCCCCCCACCTAGAATGCTTTCTAAACCCTTCTTCTGCTTTCTAGACCCTTCTTCTCACAATGTCATTTCTCCCTAACCTATAGATTTGTCATCATTCCCCTGTTGAAAAACCTTCTATCACCCCAAATTCAAACACCAAATATTTAAGACTCATTACTCTCATTTCCACTATACTTGTCCCTATCCCTTCCTGAGCATACCAAACTCCCTCTCTCCCTCCCTGTCTCATGCTACTGGCACATGGCTCTATCATTCTCCAAAGTCACTCTTCATTTTCCCCACCACCACTGGTTGCCCACATGACTTCCGTCAGTGGACTATCAAGACCTCAGCTTCCACCATAAAAAGTCTATCCATTCTTCAAGATCAAGATCCAGTCCCTTGGCCGGACTCGGTGGCTCAGCCTGCAATCCCAGCACTTTGGGAGGCCAAGGTGAGTGGACTGCCTGAGCCCGCGGGTTCGAGACTAGTCTGGGCAACTTGGCGAGACCTCATCTCTACAATAAATCAGAAACTAGCTGGGCATGGTAGTGCGCGCCTGTAGTTCTGGCTACTTGGAAGGCTGAGGCGGAAGGATCACTGCAGCCCAGCAGGTTGACACTGGGGTGGTCGTGAATGTGCCACTGTACTCCAGAGCCTGGGCGACAGAGTGAGACTCCAACTCAAAAAAAAAAATAAAAAATAAAAAGATCCAGTCCCATCTCCTCCAAAGTACACACTCACAGACCCAGAATTGTCTTACTTTCCAGTGCTTTTCTAGTTCTTCACATATCAATACTGCTAATTATTAACATCCATGGTCTTACCTGTGTTAACTTTTTTCTATATTCACACTCTCTCAACACTAAAAGCAGAAGTAACCAAATCTTCAATTTTGTAGCCAAAATCCTCTACTTAGTGCTATTACTCACGTATCTTACACAAAGGCCATTCAAATGTTTACTCAACTGAAGAGGAACAAGAGTCCCCTTTTCTGTAGGCATTTAAATTTTATCAAAATATCAGTTATTCATTCAACAGAGTAAATAAAGAAAAATCAGAATATACTTAACTACAGTATGTATACGTTAGACAAAAAAATGAATATTTTGTTATTTAAAATAAAAAGTTTAGCCAGGCATGGTGGTTCACGCCTGTAATCCCTGTACTTTGGGAGGTGGAGGCAAGAGGATTGCCTTAGCTCAGGGGTTCAAGACCAGCCTGGGCAACATGGTGAGACCTCATCTCAAAAAATCAGCCAGGCGTGTTGGTGCATGCTTGTTGTTCCAGCTACTTGGAAGGCTGAGGCAGAAGGATCACCTGAGCCCAGCAGGTTGAGGCTGCGGTGGCCACTAGCGTGCCACTGCACACCATCTTGGGTGACAGAGTAAGACTCTGATCCAAAAAATAAAAAATAAAAGTTTATAATACAACTTAAGATGTTCATGCACAGCCATAATTAAAGAAGTGCAAATCCAAACAACTAGACATCATTATTCACCTATTACATTGACAAAGATCTAAAGCTTTGGATAACACCAGCATTGAGGAGATTTGGGAAACTTTGCACTCAGTCACTGCTGGTGAAAACATTGGTGCTACTTTTTGGAAGACAATTTGACAATATATATTCAAATTTGCATATACCTGGAGAACCATCAATTTTCCTTAGAAATATATGCATCCCTTGCCTGGCATGGTGGCACACGTCTGTAGCTCCAGCTACTTGGAAAACTGAAGCAGAAGGATCACCTGAGCCCAGCAGGTCAAGGCTATGGTGGCCACGAGCATGCCACTGCACTCCAGCCTGGGTGACAAAACAAAAAAAAGGAAAGAAATATATACACCCCATGGATAACGCTCACAGAACATGATTATATGTACAAGAAAGTAAAGTGCAGCACTGTTTAAAACAATAAAAATACGAATTTAATTCTCCTTTAATGACCAAGCGCAGTGGCTCACGCCTGTAATCTCAGCACTTTAGGAGGTGGAGGAGAGAGGATGTCTGAGCCCAGGGGCTTGAAACCATCCTGGGGAACTTGTCGAGATCTCATCTCTACAATATATCCAAAAAATTAGCTAGATGTGGTGGCACACCCCTGTAGTTCCAGCTATTTGGAAGGCTGAGGCAGAAGGATCACCTGAGCCCAGGGGGTCAAGACTGTGGTGGCCATGAGTGTTAACAGAGTGAGACTCAGACTCTAAATAAATAAATAAATATCCTTTAATGGAGACTGACTAAATAAAATGAAGTAATTCCATAAAATGGAATACTTCTCAACCATTAGAAACAACAGTGAAGCTCTATCAGCTGGAATACAAATATTTCAAAGATATATCAAGTAAAAAAGATGCTTAAGTTGCAAAGTTCTGTGTTCAGTATGAGTCCATTTGGTTTTGATTTTAAGCACACAGACACCAATTATACACACACACCCCTATCTATGCACTTAAAAATAATTAGATCAAGCCAGGCACAGTGGTTCAAGCCTGTAATCCCAGCACTTTGAGAGGCCGAGGTGAGAGGACTGCCTGAGCCCAGGGCTTCGAGATCAGCCTGGACAACTTGGTGAGATCTCGTCTCTACAATACATCAAAAAATTAGTCAGGCGTGGTAGTACGTGCCTGTAGTTCCAGCTACTTGGAAGGATGAGGTGGAAGGATCACCTGAGCCCAGCAGCTCGACACTGGGGTGGCCGTGAGCGTGCCACTATACTCCAGCCTGGGCAACAGAGTGAGACTCCGACTAAAAAAAAAATATTAGATCACAGCAAACATAATTTTGTAACAACATATATTAAATGCATTCTACATATAATTGTGTGTGTGTGGTATGCATACACATGCACAGAACATTTTTGGTAGGAAAAACTGCATAGTTATTACCCATGAAGTATGAGAAGGGGAGGATTAGGGGATGATTGATACCACCCCACAGAACTTGATTTTTTTTTTTTTAAGCTGTAAGTATACACTACTTGTTGATCTTTAAAAAACTAGAATTTCCAGCTGGGTGTGGTGGCTTACATGTGTAATCCCAGCGCTTTGCGAGGGTTTCAGATCAACACAGGCAACGTAGCAAGACCGCATCTCTGCGATAAATCAAAAGTCAAAAAATCAGTCAAGTGTAGTGGCGCATGCCTGTAGTTCCAGCTACTTGGAAGGCTGAGAGAGAAGGACTGCCTGAGCCCAGCAGGTCAAGGCTGCAGTAGCCGTGAGCATGCCACTGCACTCCGGGGCCTAAGAGACAGAGTGAAATTCTGATTCAAAAAAAAAAAATACACTTTCCTAGGTGATCAGAACTGTATTTATATTATATGCTTGATATGCTGTAAGACCGCACAAGTAGGAGGCATAAGCAAGAGATGAAACAATAAGAAAAAAGGGATACTCCCAAATGTTAATCAAGCCCAGTGGGTCCTAGGCAGTTAGCCACAGCGCTATAACCAACACTCTCAGTAATAGGAAGTCATCAAGAGGCAGGCTAAGAGTACCAATCTGTGGCCACCAGAGAATCCTCACATGAATCTTCCCATGATGATACCCCATGCTGACATTTCTCAAACAAACGCTTCATTTTTCTCAGGAAAGAACACACATACCACACTCTTCCCTCCTTTTCAAAAAAGTTCTTAGTGCAGGTGCTAATCTCCAATTTTTCAAATGACAGCCAGCTAATTGATAAAACTAATGTGTTAACCTATAACAGGTAAAGAACAGGAATATTCTCATTTTAGAGACTCCAGGTCATACCTTAACATAATGGAACAAATTCCAACAGTGAAAACTGCAAGCAACCAAATGAAAAGTAGTAATTTGGATACAAGACCTACCTTTCTTCCTTCTAATCATGACAAGTAGGTAGCTTCTTATCTATCTACCCTAATGCTGTATATACACTGCCCACTCCAGTACTGATACCTACAATATCTTATTTAAAACCTTCCACTTCCCATCTTTAAATATTATTTTGACTAGCTCAGATTATTTTTCTATACAGCTTAAAGAACTGGGCCAATCATTCACTAGAAATGAGCTTGCAAATAAAAAGCAACATATTTCAGAATGACAACTATACTCAGAAAATCACAGTGCATCTTGTATGCCTTGTCCCCGATCTCTTTTTCTGCAGAAAGAACAAAGGAACCAAGAGTCAAGAAAACTTAACGCTAGTCCCAGGCCTACTTATTCTGAGACACTGGTTAGTCACTTAGGTCCTTCGCACCTATTTCCCTCTCTAATATGTGAGAAAAGAACTATATCAGAGTTTCTCAAAATGTTTCTGCTCCATCAGGATTTACTAGGGTCCTTTTTAAAAAAGCAATTCCAGAGCATCACTCCAAAACTAAAGAAAGAATCTAAGCTTGAGAATCCCACAACTTTGACAAGATCTCCAGAAGACTGCTTGGGAACCATTAGTCTTCTCAAGTCCCTACTAGATCTAATGCTCAAAGGAATCCAAGATCCTCCTCTTTTTTTCCACCCCCTGGAAATTAAAGAGAAAAATACTAGAAAGTAAATGTATTTTTAAACATCACTGCTATCATCCTTCTTCCAACGTTCAGTGACTCAAACCTTTACTGAAATCCTGACAAGATGCCAGAGTTATTCCAGCATTATTTGCTGAAAATATGAGCGGGAATATACACAGTATGGTCTCAGTAGAGTATTAAATCCAAAAGCCTAGATTCTAAATATTGTTTACATATGATGTAATCATAGCAATCAAGAGTCACATTTCTATCGGAAAGTAAGGTATCAGTAATTTAATATATTACTGACCCCCAAATCCCTTCACTACTAAAAGCATAGCTACATTTTTCTTATCTAGCCACACTGCATTAAGTGATGATCTATTTGAATTTGCATACCACAGTTCAAAAGATTAATGACCAAATATTGACAATAAAACTTATTAATCAGTGCAATAACTTGTCTTTTCAAAGTTTATTTCTGAGCCGGGCTTGGTGGCTCAGCCTGTAATCCCACGCTTTGGGAGGCCAAGGTGAGTGGACTGTCTGAGCCCGCGGGTTCAAGACCTGCCTGGGCAACTTGGCGAGACCTCATCTCTACAATAAAATCAAAAAATTAGCCGGGCGTGGTAGCGCGCGCCTGTAGTTCCAGCTACTTGGAAGGCTGAAGCGGAAGGATCGCTGGAGCCCAGCAGGTCGAGGCTGCGGTGGCTGGGAGCAGCCGCTGCACTCCAGTCTGGGCAACAGAGTGAGACACCAACTCAAAAAAATACATATATATATTTAAGGAGATTAAAGAACTTGCCCAAAGTAACAAGTAAAAAGAGCCAAAATTCAAACCCAGACATATCTGACCCCACAGCCACACTGCTCTTTTTAACCATACTGCTGTGTCTGTCCATTGCCAGGGAAGGAAGAAGGGAGGAAAGGAAGGAAGGAAGGAGGGAGGGAGGAAGGGAGGAAGGGAGGAAGGGAGGGAGGGAGGGAGGGAGAACTTACCTCTTTAGGACAGTATTCAAGATCCTGCTCCATAATTTGATCCTTTCAAAATTATCTCCCACCACAGCTAAACCAGACATCTCTCTATTTCCTGTTTCCTAAATACGCCCTCTAATACCTCACTGCTATTGCTTTCATCATGCCATTCTATCTACCTGAGATGCATCCTTTCTTGATCTATCAACTTCCTACTCATCCTTCAAGATTGTTGTGAGGACTCAATGAGTTAATACATGTAAATTACTTAGAATACTGCCTAGCACACTATAAATGCTCAATAAATGTCAGCTGTTATGATTATTTACAGGGATTCAGAAAATTGCTAATAAATGATATACCAAAATAGGTCAGTCAAAAATAAATAAAAGCCTTTATAATAACACACTTTCACACAGTTCACTTTCTCTTTCTCCCTCTCTCTCTCTCACATACACACACAAAATACAAAACCAAACAAAGATATATATTAAAAAGAATACCAGTATTAGAGACACAGTTTTGGTTTAAATTTCAGCTTTGCCATTTAATATTTGTGTGACTTTGGACAACTTGTTTAACTTCTCAAAGCTCCTGCCTTCACATTCATAAAGACAGGAATACTTGACTCTACCTTGCAGATTTGTTATGAGAAATAAAGATATTTCCCAAAGAGCCTAGCATGGTGCTGGGCACTTGATAAGTGGCATAAATTATTAAAAGAAAATATAATTATTGAAAGGAGTATATGTAGAAATTCAGAATCATCAAATCACTTTCAGATACTAAAGCATCCTTAAGAATTGAAAAAACTATCATTCTTTATATGAACTACGGTGATACTTTTGTTATCTTATAAAGTTATCAGAAAACTTGATGAAGAATATTAAAACATCAATTCAAATAACATTTACTTAGTACTCATACCATAAGTTCAAAACTATGGGGGATATAATAAAAGATGACAAGATTCTCAAGTAGTTCACAAGAAACCCAAACTATATGGTAATATGTCATGTGCTAAAAAAAATACAAGTACTTAACAGAAAAATGACAAACTAGGTTAACTTGGAAATAAAATAATAAAAACAGTTACACACTGAATTTCTGCAAAGATTTTTAAATAGTTTACAAATTTAGCACTTACCTTCATATTTAAAATGGTAACATTTTCCAAGCAATAATACAGGGGAATTTCTACTAAAATATGTCTTTGTTTTCAACACCCAACCTAGCGGGGGAGAAAAAGTTTTGCGATTAAAAACATTTCTGATTAAAAGGCTAGTAGCATTTTCTTTTATTTAATTTCAAACCATCAATTACTACTTATAGATATGTAATTTTTGCAAAAGTTGCAAAATACAGTATTTGGACAATGAACTAGAAATACAGGCCATTTATGCTACCTCCAAATAAAGTTAAGTATTTAACCACACTTAGAGATCTATCCACTTAACAAGAGAAAGAAAAAAAGTTTAATTTATTTTCAAACAGACCACAACACTCTTTATCAAATTGTCACAATGTTCTTATGGTGTAAGCTCTACTACAATTTCCCTGACACCAACCTCTTTTCCCAAAGGCAACAAATATTACCCATTTCTTGTGTTTCCTTCTATCTTAGATAATTAAAAAGCTTTTAATTATTTTCTTAAAAGTATTTGAATATTCCAGTGAAAATTTTTAGGAAAAAGGTTACACAATAGATAGTGCTCATGATAAAAGCAGATCTCTGAAGACTCCTAGGGAAGTCTGTTATAACACCATCATCTCAAACAAATGAGGATGACTGAGGGTAGTCGGTCATCCTCATCCCAATTTTCCACCGCCCAATCCCCAATCTCCAACTTTAGTTCCAAACTCTCATTCTTCCAATTTTCCTCCTCCTAAATTGCCAGCACCTAAAAGGTAATGTTCTTTTTGGCTTTTCGTGACACCATTAACAGTTCTGAATTTCCTGACAAAAACGCTTGCCCATTACATTCTTGAATATTCTCAAGTATATTAAATTGCTGACTGCTAGTGCAAAGAGCGTCTCCTAAAATGCAAGAGTGCATAAACAGAAAGAATCTGAAACTGGGAGTCTAGTCTTAAGTAGACTATCAGCCCTTTATATTTAACAGTGCTGCTAAAAAGTTTAGATGGATGGTTTTTATGGGTGCTCCCTAAAGTACTATAGAAATAAACAGAAATATGTATTTATAATAAAGATGATGCAAGTCTCTGAATTTGGTACTGAAAGAGAATGGGACATGAAATACACTAATTAGGGCTCATTAAACTTCACTGAGATTACTATAATGTTCTCCAAAATAGTTTCTCTGCGGTCAGTCTTTTCTTACTCTAGCAAATGCCACATATCACTGCTAAATTAATCTCCCTGTGTCTAGCTTTGGTTAGGTAATTCTCCTGCTCAAAAAGCATCCTCAATTACTCATTACTTAACAGATTGATTATGAACTTCTTAGTCACACTAAAGATATTCTATAATGTGACACAAAGTACCTTAATATAGTAGTGATATTTCCCACTACCCTTCACCTACACTCAAAGTGGGCCTTGCTACTTGGCTCTTGTGATCTCCTTACAAAAATGTGCTCCCCAATATCAACTGATCTAAATCCTACTTCTTTATCTGGATGCTCCTCTAAGCCGTTTTTTCACTTCCTCACCTCGCTCTGATTCTATTTTCTAAACCTCTGAAATGGGAAATTAGTATTTACTGACCACCTACTGTATACCAAGAACTAGGCTAGGAGCTTCATATACATTATCTTTTAGCAATGTTACTAGTATAGCGCTGGAATGACTCTCATAGCCAAAACAATAAAAACCTCCTCCTGGTGGGGTGCAATGGCTCATGCCTATAATCCCAGCACTTTGGGAGGCAGAAGGATCACTTGGGCCCAGGAGTTCAAGACAACCCTAGGCAACATAGCGAGACTTTTTCACTACAAAAAATCAATACCTTCGCCAGGCGTGTTAGCATTCGCTTGGAAGGCTGAGACGGAAGGGTCACCTGAGTCTAGAAGGTCAAGGCTGCTGCGAGCCATGATCATGCCACTGCACTCCAGCATGGGCGACGGTGAGATTCCAATTCAAAAAAACAAAACAACAACGGAACAAAAGCAGTATTTCCTAAGAACTTAATAAAAACAAGCTCAAATAAAAAGAAGCAACTTTTAAGGAGCGGCTTCTCCCTTTCTCCCTATGCTTTACATTCTATTGAGTGACTCCTCTTACCAATCACCAGTCCTTCCTCAAAAAAAAAAAAAAAATTATGAATCCGATTGGTCAGAGCCTGAGGCAACACAAGGGTCCATATTTCACAAGTACAGCATTACAGTACTTTAAAGTTCAACCCTCAATCATGTGGTACATATTCTCTCTTACTCTTCTACTTCCTGTGCAGAATCTAACTCCTCACCATAGACTGGCTTCTTTAATACTCCGTGAAAACAGCAGCATAAGGGGACTCAGAACTTCTCATAAGGCCTAGCCGTTTTTCTCTCTTTTTCCACAGGCATGTCAGAGGTGAATCAGATCAATATGCCAAATAACTAATCTATAGAACATACTTTTTTCTTTTATTTAGATTTAGTTGACTAGTTTTCATTTTATTTTTATTTTTTAAAGCATAAGAAAATTACCACTTGTCTCTGCCCCATATATTAATACTAAGCCAGAGTACTAAAAGGCAGAATGAGGGAAAAATGAAGGATATAAAAACAACAGAGTCCAGTGTGGTGTGGTGGCTCACACCTGTAATCCCAGAATTTTGTGAGGCCAAGGTTGGAGGACTGTTTGAGACCAGGAGCTCAAGACCAACCTAGGCATCACAACAAAAGCTTATCTCTCCAAAAAATACAAATAAAGAAACCTTAGAGCCAATGGATAACACAGCCTGGGGCATAGGAAAAAGTCATGAATAAGAAGTATTATTATGAATAAGTTTCCCCTATACATATTAAGAATACATTCAGCCAAGCGAGGTGGCTCAAGCCTGTAATCTCAGCACTTTGGGAGCCGAGGTAAGGGGATTGCCTGAGCCCATAGGTTTGAGAACAGCCTGGGCAACTTGGTGAGACCTCATCTCCACAATAAATAAATAAATAAAAATTAGCCAGGCATGGTAGCACGTGCCTGTAGTTCTGGCTACTTGGAAGGCTGAGGTGGAATGATCGCCTGAGCCCAGCAGGTTGACACTGGGGTGGCCATGAGCATGCCACTGCACTCCAGTCTGGGTGACGAAGTGAGACTCCGACTCAAATAGAAAAAAGAATACATTCATCAGAACTCTTTCTATTCAAGAATATTTTTATTCTCTTCCTCAGTCTCCCTCCTCTTTACCTATAAATCTCTATGTATATCAGCAGGGGAGTGGATTAGGGACAAATTAAATGCTATGATTTCTAAATGAAAACTAATTAAATAAAATTAAATAAGAAAACAAGCATACTTGGCAAATTGGACATGTGGCAAAACAGTCATTCAATAAATTGACGCAGAGCAGTGACTGTGCATGAGGGATAGGAATCGACCAAAAGGAAACATGAGAAAACTTTCTGGGGTGAAAAAAATTATCTACACATTGATTCGACTGTTGGCTTTACAGGTATATGAATGTGTCCACCTCTTCAAATTGTATACCTAAGAACTATCAACTTTACTTTATGCTGATTTTCCCTCAATTACCAAAAAAAAAAAAAAAAAAAAAAATTTAAGAGATGAACTGGGTCAGTGTTTTAGTTATCTATAATAAGTTTTAACAATCAACTTCACACTTAGTGACTTGAAACAATAACATTTTTTCTTATTTCATACAATGACTGAACACAGTTGGGTACCATTTTCCACTGGTCTTGCTTGGAGTCTCTAACATAGCAGAAATCAGCTGAAGAGGCTCAACTGAATTCACAGCTGACATGCTCTCTCTTAAGTAGTCTCAGGGACTTGACTCTTTATGTGGTCTCTCCATGTCATTTCTCCATCAGGGCACCTGAACTGGTTACTTAACAGCTCAGTGCTCCAAAATAAAGCAAACAGAAGTCACCGCTTAATGGCTAGGCCTGGAATTGACATAACATCATTCCCATCTCATTCCATTAGTTAATGTGAGGCACAGACTAGCCCAAATTCAAGAATAGGGTGATGGAAAACACCAAGAGTCCTAAGAAAGGGTCATCCACCTAGCATCTTATGGAACTTCAGAGGCAGGGCAGCATAGCAGTGATGGCTGTTCCACTTCATAGGCTGTGGGACCCTGGCCAAATTTCCAAACCTTTCAGAGTGAGTCACATTTCCTTACATGTACAACAGGGGAAATAATATTGGCCTCAAGTGGTTATGATAAATACTTAACAGTTTCAGAGCTCCAAAACAGGGCAAGCAGAAGTCACCTCTTAACAGCTAGGCCTAGAATTGACACAGCATTACTCCTATCTCACTCTATTAGTTAATGTGAAGCACAGACTAGCCCAAATTCAATGAGAAGAAACAACACAAGGCATGGTTCACTGAGGGTCACCTTTGGAGACTAGCTACACAAATAGAGTCTTACAAAAAAAAAAAAAAAACCTATGGTATATTAAATCAGCAAAAAGATAAAGAGTATAGAAATAATAAAGATGGCCAGGCTCGGTGGCTCAGTCTGTCATCCCAGCACTTTGGGAGGCTGAGGTGAGTGGACTGCCTGAGTCCAAAGGTTCGAGACCAGCCTGAACAATTTGTCGAGATCTTGTCTCTACAATAAATCAAAAATTAGCCAGGCATGGTAGTATACTCCTGTAGTTCCAGCAACTTGGAAGGCTAAGGCAGAAGGATCGCCAGAACCCAGCAGGTCAACCCTGGGGTGGCTGTGAGAGTGTCACTGCACTCCAGCCCCCAGCCTAAGCGACAGAGTGAGACTCCAACTCAGAAAAAAAGAATAAAATAGGAATGATTTTAACAAAAGGAATGTAAAACTTGTAAGTAGAAAACTACAAAACACTGTTGAAATAAATTTTAAAATATCTAAATAAATGGAAAGACATCCATATCCATGTATTGGAAGACAATATTGTTAAGATGGCAATACATCTTCAAATTGACCTACAGACATTATTAAATCCCTATCAAAATTCTAGCTGGCGTTTCTGCAGAAACTGGCAAAATAGCCATAAAATTCTTATGGAAATGCAAGAGATCCAGAATAACGAAAACAATGTTGAAAAAAAAGAACAAATTTTACTACAATGCTACAGTAATCATAACAGTGCGATACTAGCATAAGGATAAACATACAATAAATGGAATAGAATTGAGAGTCAAGAAATAAGCCCATACCATCTATGGTCAACTGATTTTAGACAAAGGTATCAGGTCCAGTCAATGGAGAAATAATAGTCTTTTCAACAAATGATGCTGGGCCAACGAGTGAAATGAAATTGGATCCCTACCTCACACCATATGCAGAAATTAACTCAAAAATGGATCAAAAACTTAAATGTTCTAAAAAAAAAACTTCCACTTAGAAGAAAACATAGGTATATATTTTCATGATCTTAATTTAAGCAATAGTTTATTAAAAGCACAAGTAAGCAAAGAAAAATAGATAAAATGGCTTCCACAAAATTCAAAAGTTTTGTACTTTAGTGGGCACACTCAAGAAAATTAAAAGGGCCAGGTGTGGTGGCTCAAGTCTGTAATCCCAGCACTTTGGGAGGCCGAGGTGAGAAGACTGCCTGAGCCCATGAGTTCAACAACAGCCTGGGCAACTTGGCAAGACTTCATCTCCACAACAAATCAAAAAATTAGCCGGGCGTGGTAGCATGCACCTGTATTTCCGGCCACTTGGAAGGCTGAGGTGGAAGGATCACCTGAGCCCAGCAGGTCAACGCTGGGGTAGTCGTGAGCATGCCACTCGGCAACAGAGTGAGACTCCAACTCAAAAATTAAAAAAAAGAAAAAAGACAATCCAGGAATGAGAAAAAAATATTTGTAAATCATATTTTTGCTAAGGGTTTTGTATCTAGAATATATGAAGAACCCTTAAAACTCAGTAATAAGATGGCAAATATCCCAATTACAAAATAGGGAAAGGATACGAATAGACATTTCTCCAAAGAAGATATACAAATGGCCAATAAGGTTATAAAAAGATACTCAACATCATTAATCATCAGGAAAATACAAATCGAAACCTCAATGAGATACCACTTCACAACACTGGAATGACTCTAATAAAAAAGATGACAATAAGAAGGGCTGACAAAGATGTGGAGAAATCTGAACCGTCAAACATTGCTGGTGGGAACGTAACATGGTATAGCTACTTCAGGAAATAGTTTGACAATTCCTCAAAAAGTTAAATTTAGAGTTAATATATGACTCAGCAATTCTACTTCTAGTTGGGTATAGACCCAATTAAATTAAAAACATATGTTCAGGCCAGGCGCAATAGCTCATGCCTGAAATCTCAATACTTTGGAAGGTGGAGGTGAGAGGATTGCCTGAGTCTAGGAGTTCAAGACCATACTGGGCAACTTGACAAGACCTCATCTCTACAATAAATTTTTTAAAAAATCAGCCAGGCATGGCAGCGTCATGTTATTGCCAGATAGCTATCTACATAGCTATCTGGTCATGACTTCCAGTGGATCAGAAGCCAGTTGCCAATTGTGTTTTACCTGAATTTGCATTATCAAGGGGTTTTACTGAATTCTGTTTTCATTCCTATTTTATGGATATGAGCTTTTTCCTGTTGAAACTGGTTCTGCTGAGTACTCTTCCATATTAGATGGGCTTCAAAAATCTCCATATAATCCTCATTGGATTTGCTTGCAAACAAAGAGCAACTAGGTTAAAAATTGACTCTAGGAGAAAAATCAGCAGTATTGGTGTATAAACTTCATACTGTTTTGTGTGTCCATTCAAAGGCCTATTTTGCTTATTTCCTGCCCCACAGATAGAGTTGCCTGAAATTGAATCTGAAAACCTGAGGCAGTATAATCACCTGAACAAATTCTATGTGCTTTGGAATGTTTTATTAAAAAAAAAAAAAAAAAAAAGGCAGCACAAGCCTTGGGGATATTAACATACTCTAGCAACTTAAAAAAAAAAAAAGGCCACATAGTATATAAAATATGCAGCCCAATGAAGCCACCAACAATTGGGTAAATTATACTGAGAAAAGGGACCTCAAGATAAAATTTTACAAAAAATATTTACTAACCACAGCAAGATTTGTAAAAGCTTACTGACCAGCTGTAAACCACTGTTGTAAACTAACCTTTAGCCCACAGTAAACAGAGATGCAGTTAACCACTGCTGTTAATTCTGCAGTAAAAGGAAAAGCAGTTAACCATTGCTGTTAATGAACCCTACCTTAAAAAAACAGAACACTAGCTGGGCACGGTGGCACACACCTATATTCCCAGGACTTTGAGAGGCCAAGGCAAGAGGACTGCCTGAGCTCACAGGTTCAAGACCAGCCTGGGCAACTTGGCAAGCATCTCTACAATAAATCAAAACATTAGCCGGGCATGGTGGTGCATGCCTGTAGTTCCAGTTGGAAAGCTGAGGCAGAAGGATCACCTGAGCCCAGCAGGTTAAGGTTGCAGTGGCCATGAGCAGCCACTGCACTCCACCCTGGGTAACAGAGTGAGACTCCAACTCAAAAAATTAAAATAAATTTAAAAATAAACAAAAACAGAACACCACAATCAGCAGTCTTGCAGAACTCATCATAAAAACAACCTCCCTTTGCAAAATTCCCTATGTCACGTAGGCAATTCCCCTGGCACCAAATGAGATCCCATCACAGCCTTATAAAAATTCCCTCTAGCCTCTGTCTCTTGGCAGACAGCGCACAGCCGCTCTCTGTTGTTCTGCTCACTGTGCTCTTCACAGCATGTCTTCCCTTAAACAGATCTGCCTTTCTAAGTTCATAACTGTGTCGGTGAGTACTTCCACCACCCACAACTCAGGCTTCAGAGTCATTCACACAGCAGTATGATAAGTTTCTCAGCAATGTTTATGATGATATTTGGCTCTTTCTTCAGGAGATATTCTTAACTACATTCCTTACAAAAATATTTCATTTGAAATAAAGTATGTCATTTATTCTCAAGTAATTGTCAATGACCTAATAAGGAAGATAATATATATCTTCAAATATTTCTTCAGATATATGCAGCCTTAATATCATAATACTTACTATATTTCATGTTGTTCCAAGCAGATATAAATTTAGTTTTTAGCTTGTCAACTTCATCTGTTCCTGTGGCCTCCATATTCAAATTCTAAAGAAAAAGCCATCACTTGATTGCATTCTTCTGTAGAATTTAATCTTTTGCACTTTAAAAAAAATTAAGGAAAAATAAGTAATCAGTACATGTATGGTTTTCTAGTGCTATACCCTTTAAAGTTACTTTAGTGATTATATACAATTTGAACTAAAAATGAACAAACCGCTGGACTTGGTGGCTCAGCCCATAATCCCAGCATTTTGGGAGGCCGAGGCGAGTGGATTGCTTGAGCCCGCAGGTTCGGGACCAGCCCGGGGAACTTGGCAAGACCTCATCTCTACTATAAAATCAAAAATTAGCCGGACGTGGTAGCACGCACTTGTAGTTCCAACTACTTGGAAGGTTGAGGCGGAAGGATTGCCAGAGCCCGGCAGGTTGACACTGGGGTGGCTGTGAGTGTGCCACTGTATTCCAATCGGGGCGACAGTGAGACACCCACTCAAAAAAGAAAAATGAACAAACCAATTTCTCATTTTATAGACAGAAAACCAAATTCTAATTTTACAGACATAAATCATATAGAATAGCAAAATCTATAAACATCTTAATTACAAAAAGCATTTAATACTAAATATATAACAATAAAACTATCACACAAAATCAAGCAATTATTCACAATTGTTCCCCAATTGTTCACAATTGAATACAATCAATCAATTTAGTAATACAGTTCTGTTTTGGTGTTTGTGAGAATATCCAAGATTTGTTTTATTTGTAATTAAAGAAGGTAATTTGAAATCTTATGAAAAAATGCTGACTATTTCAGAACGGATGCTTCCACTTTTATATTAAGTCACTATTTCATTTATAATTGTTTTGTTTTCTAAATTAAGACACTTCCTCCCTATCTTAATACAACAGCATTTTTTAAAAAATAGAATGACTTAAATTTACAATAGAAAATATTTTCTTACTTTAAAATAAGACTGACTTGAGGGAAAATTGAGATGAGTGATGGAATCTGAAAGAGGAACAAAGAATAGCTGAAAATGCTTGCACTTATTTGCAATAATTCACAGACAGTTTACTTTTCAAGAAAAGAATGCACAGAACACTATTACCCTTTCAGGGTTATAAACATCTACTCAAAGATTCTGATACATTAC
This sequence comes from Tarsius wallacei, assembly GCA_963574415.1. Classification (NCBI taxonomy): domain Eukaryota; kingdom Metazoa; phylum Chordata; class Mammalia; order Primates; family Tarsiidae; genus Tarsius; species Tarsius wallacei. Next base: position 13,807 of record CAUYQG010072738.1, on the reverse strand, counting down.
TTCTCTAACACTAGACATTCCATTTTATAATATGTATTTAAAGCTACTAATTACAAATTATAGTTCTGAGGAAGGAGAAAGTGTGGTCTATTGGAGGAATTTTAAAAGCCAGTGTGACTAGAAACTGAAAGTCCAAAAAGATGTCATGAGATAAGCCTATAGGGTTGAACAGCGGGCAAGCCACACAGAGCCTTGTGGACCAGGTTAAACTGTTGCCCCTTATCCTAAGAGCAATTGGTTTCAAACAAAAATATCATGACCAGAATCTGTACTTTTGTTTTGTTTGTTTTACTCCAATAGCAGCATGGAGAATAGATTGGAAAGGAACAAGGGCTGATAATAAAAATTGACTACTGCAGAGTATCCCTTATCCAAAAGGAAGTTTTGGATTTCAATTTTTTTTTCAGATTTTAGAATATTTGTATTATATAAACTTACCAGCTGAGCATCCCTAATCTGAAAATCCAAAACCCTAAATACTCCAATGAGTGTTTCCTTTGAGCACTAAAATGTTACTCAAAAATTTTCGGATTTTGGAGTTCCAGATTAGGAATACTCAATCTGTTTTGTACAGGACAGATGACAGTATCTTGGACTGGAGCAGTGAAGTTGGAAAGAAGCGGACATATGAGAAAATGTGGCAAAATGCAGTAAGTCTTGGTGATACAATGAATGTGGAAGGTGAGGAACAGGGCTATGTCAAAGGTACACATCGGCTTCTGGCTTGTGAAACTGAACAGATGGTGCCAATCATTGAAACAGGGAATGTGAAAAGAGGGACAGATCAGAGGAAGAAGGCTATGAATTTGATTTAAAATATGCGGTACTTGAGATGTCTCTGAGAGACATAAGAAGAGAATCATTCATTTAGTTAATCATCGAATAAATTATTGCCAGGCACAAACATGTTCTAGGCACTGCAGGTGAAGCAGAGAACAAAGGCAATGAAATAACCTGCTCTCTTGGAGCTTACATTCTAGATATCTTCTAGAGATGTCACCTAGGCAGCTGAACAGATCTGGAGCTCAAATGAGAGGTCTGGGCTAGAGATATTCATTTGAGAATCGTCGATGTACAAATGAGAACTGAATGCCAGGCTCCATGGCTCAAGCCTGTAATCCCAGCACATTGGGAGGCTGAGGAGAGAGGACTGCCTGAGCTCAGGGGTTCAAGACCAGCCTGGGCAACTTGGTGAGACCTCACCTCTACAATAAAACAGAAAATTAGCCAGGCATGGTGGCATGCACCTGTAGTTCTGGCTACTTGGAAGGCTGAGGCAGAAGAATGCCCCGAGCCCAGCAGGTTGAGGCTGCGGTGGCTGCGAGCGTACCACTGCCCTCTAGCACGGGTGACAGAGTGAGACTCTGACTCAAAAAATAAAAAATAAATAAAAATAAATTTTAAAAATGAGAATTGAAGATACCAATACATTCCTCAAGGACTCTGCCTTGTTTATGTATTCCTCAAGGACTCTGCCTTGTTTATGTCTGTATTCCCAGCACTTGGTACACTGCCTAATACTCAAGGACGATATTCAAGGCCTTTCATGAAATAACCTCTGCCCACTTACTCAGCTCCATCTTGCTACCTCACAAGCTCCATATGCTGAAACCATTTTTTATATTAACGTTAAAGCTTCCTGAACTTGATATGCTATCTGGAGGCCTCTGCATGTGCTGTTCCCTCTACCTCAAGTGCCCTCCTGCTTACCCTTACTGTTAGACTACCTTACTATCATGGAGTCCCTAAGACCCAGCTTAAGTTTCACTTCCTCTGGTGAGATTAGTAAAATTTCCCTCGTTACCCTCCCCAAACCTCAAACTAAGACAGGTGACTCCACTTAGCTAACGGAGGCTCCTGCGTCTTCCGCTATCACAGCATTCGTCGCACTGTACTACAATTACTTGTTTCTTTCCTGCCTCCTGCAACTAGACAGAAAGTTGAATGTCCTTAAATTGGCACAGTGGCCAAGTCTGTAATCCCAACACTTTGGGAGGCCAAGGTGAGAGGATTGCTTGAGCTCAGGGGTTCAAGAACAGCCTGGGCACTTGGTGAGATCTTGTCTCTACAATAAATAAAAAACACTATTTGGGCGTGGTGGTGTGTACCTGTAGTTCTGGCTACTTGGAAGGCTGAGGTGGAAGGCTCGCCTAAGCCCAGCAGGTCAAGGCTGCGATGGCTGTAAGTGTGCCACTGCACTGCAGCCTGGGCAACAGAGTGAGACTCTGACTCAAATAATAAAATAAAACAAAAAAACAAAAGTAAGAATTCTGGCTGGCACACAATTGGTTCTCAAAAATATGTATTAAACAAATCAGTAAACTAATAAATTAATGAAATACAGGTATATCACTAGCAGCACTCTCACCAGAATTAGAATGTTTTTTTTAACTGACATTGGGATAAAGAAAAGAAAAATTTTCCTCAAGAAAACTACATACATAATTTAGCAAAACCTGGAAAAGCAAGAAGGAAATCATTTGTTAAATGTGTAAATTATATATAGTGCATCCACACGATAGATTATACATCCATTAAAAATGTCTCCAAAGAGTTTGTAAAAATGGGAAACACTATGCAGAATTGGAAACTTATGTATCATATGACACAGGCAAGCGCAAAGGAGGGGGATTGGGGGGAAGTCAGAAAGTTAGAAGTACACCAAAATGTCAACAGTAGTTTCTTTGTAATTATTTTTACACTACAATTGCCCACATTTTCCAAATCTTATACAAATAACATATTATTTTTAGAATTTAAAGTGTTTATTTTTAAAAAAGCTACCAACCTTGAAACTTCTAAATTCTAAATGTTTAAATAAGAGAATGTACGTACATGCATGTCTTTTCTTCCTAAAGCAAAAAGAAAGTAGGCCCTATGGAAGACTTTGATATAGACAGTCCCCAACACAAGTCACCAAGGGCAGTCTGGACAGGCCTTAGCAAGTGTGTGAAAATCAAGTGCCAAAAAGTAGATGGGGGAAAATGAAGATGGTGAGCAATTAGACACTTTGAACGGGGAAAGTCTGTATCTTACATAACATCTCCTAAGTAAAGAAATAAGGAAGATAAGATGCTACATTAATGAGACAAATATTCTGACCTCAAGGTACTTAGAATGGAATAAACTGTTGAGTTGTCCTTTATTATTTTTAGTTAAAACTACTGCTACTTAAACAGTTTACCCAGAATAACTACTACAAAACTCAAAAAGTTGATATGTTTTTGTAACACATCCTTAACTATTTCACGAGAATATTTTTATTATAATTGTTACACAGAGTAGATGAGAAAAATAAAAGTATAAGGTCAAACTAAAGACAAGCTGTTGCTAGTTTGATTAATTCTGCTGTTACTTTTCATATGACTAAAATTGAATTCCATTCTTCCATAAAAATTGAAACCCACTTTATTTCTATGACAAAAATGTAAGTGTCTGTTTTTAAAAACTTATCTTTGTAGTAATCAGAGATTATTCTGAAAGGTGATCCCTTGAACCATGTTGGAAAGTATTATAAATTCAGATATTTTATACAGGAATAACCAAAAATTTCTAATGAGGAAGAGATGTGCCTTACTGCATATTAAACACACTATAAAACTCAGTAATTAAGGTTTAATACTACTTAAATTTATTTTTCTTATTAATACAGGACGACATTGAACAAAACATAATAAAGAGCACAGAAATAAACCAAAGCATATTTGAGAATTTAGTACCTAATATGAGAGACATTTTGCATCAGTGGAGAAAGATGGCTAATTTAATAAATAGTGCTAGTTATAAGCTAACCTGTTTAAAAAATAAAACTGGATGATTACCTCATACATTATCAATTCTAGATAAATCAAAGATGTATACTCAAATTCAAACACATGGCACATGTGCACATACTCCAAAGAAACACAGATTCAAATTTTAAAAAATCCTGGAGTAGGAAAGGTTTTTCGATGCATGGCATGCAAAAATAGAAATCAGAAAGGAAAATGTAATTACAAAAGAATAAAAACTTTATGGAGGAAAAAAAGTATTAATAGCACTGCAGTATTACATATATACAAACACACATATTCACACACGAGGAGAGGGACCCAAAAATAAAAAGAATTATTTTTTGGAGGGTGGGCCCCTTGTCGTACAGGCTTCCCCCATAGGTAAGTATTCTAGGAACCCACTGGCATCAGTGTACCAGCTAGTGTGAGAGGCTGCATTTGGCTTCAATGGATTTTTTTTTTTGGAAATTATTTTAACGCATTTGTCCACTTGATGATGGGTGATTCAGCAATTTTTTTTACCAAAAACGGCATGATCCCCATGCCCCACCCCACTCCCCCATTCACCTGATCTCACCCTGAGCGACTATTTTTTGTTTCCCCAGATGAAAAAAGTCCTCAAAGGGAAACGTTTTGCTAATGCGGAAGAGGTGAAACAAAAACAGCAGAAGCACTAAAAGGCATCTAAATTGATGAGTTCAGACACTGTTTAGAATAATGGAAAAAGGGTCTCCATAGGTGTATTGCATTAAACAGAGAGTACTTTGAAGGAGACTGAAGTTTAAACATATAAGAATACATAATTTTTTATAAATAAATTCTGGGGGTTTTTTTGGGTCCCCCCACATACATATTATATAATATAGACCTATATTTCTCACCATAAAAAGCCATCCAAAGGCCAGGCATGGCGGTTCATGCCTATAATCCCAGCACTCTGGGAGGCCAAGGTGAGAGGACTACCAGAGCCCATGGGTTCAAGACCAGCCTGGCCGACCTGGTGAGACCTCTCTCTACGATAAATCAAAAAATTAGCCAGGCGCTGTGGCATGTGCCTGTAGTTCCAGCTACTTGGAAGGCTGAGGTGGAAGGATCACCTGAATCCAGCAGGTTGAGGCTGTGGTGACCATGAGCGTGCCACTACACTCTAGCCTGGACAACAGAGTAAGACCCCAACTCAAAAAAAAAAAAAAAAGATATCTAAGACATAGGATAAGGAAAAAAGGGGAACAGTGTCAATATGCTTTATGCATGTACATGTATAAATATTATATAGGTATATACATATGCCTACCCACATACATACAGGCATAAAACAATGTCCAGAAGTTCATAATGTTAAAAGTAGAAATCTCTAAGAAATAAGCTCTATTTTGACCTTCTCCTTGGTACTTTTATTATTTAAATTGTTCACATTGTACCTCTTTTAAAATAATAACAAAATTATTCAAAAGTAGATTGCTCAAGTAAAAAAAGTCTAGTACAAAAAATTACAAATGTAACCAGGTTTATTAAATTCCAACAATACAACTGAAACTGACTAAGAAATCTATAGAGAAGGCATTCTATTACAAAATTCCTAAACAGCTGATAGACAAAATTAAAATGCTGAGACATTTACTTTTCCATTTTAAGATAAGGAACCCTATTCTGGTGGCTCTCTAAGATATCAGAATCAGCCATTTAGTCATGTGAAAACTTAACTGTTCCAATTGAGTTCCCCAGGGCAGCTTTGGCTAAATAAAATGACTTGCAGAATATCCTTTGTTAAATCACAATTTCTGTTTCCCCTTAAAATAAGTGTGGTAAGATTTTGAGAGAGCAAAAAGTGAATAAATTAATACTTCAGAACATTCAGTCTATTAAAATATTTTCTTTATATTTGTGTGAGATGTGCCAAGAAAAAGCAAAACAAACTGTACTTTTAATTTAACTGCAAATGAGCAAAAATACACAAATGAGGAAACCACAATGAACTTTAAAAGTAATAGCTTCACCACAAAATTCTAAAACTACCCTCACCCACAAACTCCCTTTCTAAAAGTCTCTCTGTTTTAAAAACTAAAAAATTAAAATTCATCTGTGTATGAAGCATAAAGAGAGTAATTATTTAGCAATTATCCAGTATATTTCAATCTCTCTACTACCTAAAATACCTGGTTTTACTGCCCCAGTGATCAAACTGATAGGCCAGAATTCTTGTTTATTCTGTGGCATCTGAAAACCACCAAAATAGCATGCTTCACCAATTACAAATTACTTTTTAGAGGTGTTTATGAATTATTTCTTAAAACTTTTGAGAAATTATTACATATTTTTTTCAAGTTCTTTACTAATACATACTAAGATACATCTCCATATTTCTGTCCGTGGTTAACATTCTGACAAATCTATTTTAATTAGATAACAGCATTAACAAGAAAACTCTATTTTATCCTATCTCAGAAAACAAAGATAATGCTACCAGATGAGGTTTATTCCTAAACTTTAATATTTAATGATATGAAAAGCAGGGTGAAGACTAAGCAGAATTCTTTTTGGAGAGCAGAGTTACAACATTTGATATGAAAATTATCGATGGAGAACCAGATGTCATTTTTAGAGTCACTTTTTAAACTGTAACCATGCATTTAGACAGTAATTATAAAACGATAAATGTAAAGGTTACTCAAATCAATATCCTTTAAGAGCAAGTGAAGGAGCCGGGCTCGGTGACTCAGCCTGTAATCCCGCGCCTTTGGGAGGCTGAGGTGAGTGGATTGCCTGAGCCCACGGGTTCGAGACCCGCCTGGGTAAGCGAGACCTCATCTCTACAATAAATCAAAAAATTAGCTGGGTGTGGTAGTGTGCGCCTGTAGTTCCAGCTACTTGGAAGGCTGAGGCGGAAGGATTGCCTGAGCCCAGCAGGTCGAGGCTGCGGTGGCTGGGAGCGGCCACTGCACTCCAGTCTGGGTGACAGAGTGAGACTCCAACTCAAAAAAAAAAAAGAGCAAGTGAAGGGAATCAGCCTCCCCCACCTGGCAATAGAGAGACTACCTTATCCACTAAGGACTTATAGCCACGTGAAAGTTCCTGACAGAGCTTTAGTGACTAAGCCTACAGAACACACCTCAGTTATAGTACAACCAGCAAAAACATAGCAGACTTCCAGGATGTGCGTGTGCTCAGGCATCTTCCTTAAATGGTATTCTACTGCTAGATGAAATACAGACGTTGATTTTGATTTTTAATATGCTTTTCACTATCCCATCAAATAAAAATGAACTGTGAGGTCTGCTCTAAGTTTTTTATCTACTGTATATAACCTTTTCTACCTGCTTGCATTTTTAGTAACAGATATCAATCCTTTATCTGATTTTGAGGGTCTCTAAAACATTGGGCTATCATCTCTGCTCTTTTATCTCTTCTCTTCTCAGTTTCTCGTCTACAGAAACAACAATTATTGTGTCCATTTTGATTCCTTCTCTTTTCTTATACCTGGCAATCTTCCATCTCCTTGCACTGAATTCGTACTCTAAAAACTGTTCAGTTTGTAAACCTTCCTGAAAAGATGCCCAAGGAACTGGCATACTTATAAAAACAAATAGTGGCAAATAAGAAGAATGCGAGACCAATGGTAATATTTATGTGGAATGTCCCTTGTGAGAGTTAATGGTTAGGCAAGGTAGATGGCAGTAAGAAATAAAGACAAAAAGACTCAAAAAAGTAACAGCAACATGACAAAGGCAAGACATGCAGGTTCAGAAACTGACTTTAAAAAGAGTAAAGGACTGATAGGAAAGAAACTAATAAGATAGTTTTGTCTCAAGCAAAATTCATCTCACAAACATTCTTAGGATTCCTCAGGATCACACTAAAAATACACAGTTAAAAATACTAACTCAGGCCCATAATCCCAACATTTTGGGAGGCGGAAGCAAGAGGACTGCCTGAGTCCAGGGGTTTAAGACCAGCCTGGGCAACTTGGCAAGACCTCATCTCCGCAATAAATGGAAAAAAAAAAAAATAGCCAGGCATAGCGGTGTGTGCCTGTAGTTCCAGCTACTTGGAAGGTTGAGGCGAAGGACCATCTGAGCACAGAAGGTCAAAGCTGCAGTAGTTGTGACCATGCCACTACACTCCATCCTGAGCAACAGAGTGAGAAACTGACTCAAAAAAAAAAAACAAACTGAAATCAATGCATAGCGACTTTATAATGATGACTTAAATAAAATATAATACCAATACATTCTTCTCTTAAATCTAAAAGGTAAAATATATATAGAAGAAACTAAGTCCTGAGCAGACACACATTTACCCTCACACATGACTGCTGTCAAATTCTTCATACACAACTTGTGGCAAAAATCTCCACTGGCGCAGTACTGCATAGTACACGTCTACAGCCTGCGCAGTCATCACAGCCAACCTAAATGGGATATAAGGAGCTTAAATGACCTCAATCATTTACTTGAAAAACACAATAGAAATTATTAATGATACATAGGCTGTCTTAAGCCAGGATCTTATTTCTAAGAACATAATATTTACTACACAGTTGTTTGGTAAATAAATTTAAATTATGTCAGGTTTTTAGTAACCTCTGATGGGTTCAAGGTAACTACAAATATTTGGAGCCTATAATACTTTAAAATGCAACTTTCTAGGCTGTTAAATATGCAACCTATATATCAAAAGTAACACAGTGGGCCAAACCATTTAATCAGCAAACTATAATTACTCCTACAAGACCTGAAGGATGCAAGAATCTCAAGACTGAAAGGGAACTTACAAAGCATCTAGTAAGTACTGATATTAACAGTAGTTCTTGACCACTGTTCCACACAATACACTCTGATAATCTCTCCTAATCAGTAGTATTTGGGTAGAGAGGAATAGTGAAAGAAATTGTATAAATACAAAAGATTGGAAAAAATATCACTCCCATGCTGAGAAGTGTGATCTGCTCTCTGGTTCAGACTTACTGATAACCAACTGGGTTCAACCACCCACTGGGTTCAACCACCCACATGGAAACAAGATCTTCATTACAGCAACATCTTTGACAACTGCAGTCCCTCAGCCTCTGAGCTCCTCCAGAACAGGGAGTTAAGTACTTAATGAGTATTATATTAAAGTCAAAATACAGCCATAAACTTAAATGCCTGGTAGTATTTTAAACTGTTTATTCTCTACTAACATGCTAGAGTTCTAGAGTATCCACAGTAGCCACATGACACCTACTCATTTTAAACAACTACACTTGCTAGAAGGATATTATTTGAAACCAAATCTCTGTCTCCCTCTTATTTCTATTAACTGGCCCTGGTTTTGGCCCCTGAAACTAATTCTTCCACTTGACAGTTCATCTCATATTTAAAGACATACTTCCTAACCTCTCTCCCTCCCTTCCCCCCAGTCTTCTCTTTTCCGCATTAAATACCCCAGTTCCTTCAACTGGTCAGAAGGTTGACTATGAATGGTAATGAGAACCATTAGGTTGCCAGTAAGGGGATTAAAAATGACAAGATATAAGTAACAAGTGGACATGGTAGGACTAGCAACATCAATATATATATGGATGTGCATATGCCCACAAACAAGAGAGGAGACTAAAAGTGACTCTGACATTTCACATTTAATGTCTAGAGGATAATGCTTCCGTTAACAGAAAGAGGGAATCCAAGTGCAAAAGACTAAGGTGAAGATGGGAAATTCAGTTAGAGAGACAGTGAGTTCGAGGTTTGCAATAAGTAAACATGGATGTTACAGTCTGGATGTCTGTCCCCTCCAAAACTCAAGTTGAAACTTATCCCCCAAGGTGGCAGTCTTGAGAAATGGAACGTTGAAGAGGTGATTGGGTCATGAGGGTTCTGCCCTAGTGAGTGAACTGATCTACTCATGGATCAACAGATTAATAGGTTAAGTAGCTAATAGATTAATAGGTTATCACAGGAGTAGGACTGGTAGCTTTATAAAAGGAAGCCCCTTCACCATGTGATGCTCTGCACCATTTCAAAACTCTGCAGAAAGTCCCCTCAGCAAGAAGGTCTGCACCAGACGTGGACCCTTGACCATGAACTCCTTAGCCATGATAACTAGAAGAAATAAATTCCTTTTCTTTATAAATTATCCAGTTTCAGATATTGTTATAAGCAACAGAAAACAGACTAAGATACAAAATTTTCCAAGATCCATTATATTAGTTGCTCTTGCCAAGAAAAAAGTGCATCCATATTATTTTTTTGTGGTTTTTTTTTTTTTTTTTTGAGTTAGAGTCTCACTCTGTTGCCGAAAATGGAGTGCAGTGGCCGCTCCCGGCCACTGCAGCCTCGACCTGCTGGGCTCCTGCAATTCTTCCGCCTCAGCCTTCCAAGTAGCTGGAACTACAGGCGCGCGCTACCACGCCCGGCTAATTTTTGATTTATTGTAGAGGGCAGAACACCTGTCACACAAGGGTCTTAGAACCTACTTTCATGGAAGGTAAGTCAGAGAAATTTTTTTCTGGCTAGCTGTCACACAGCAAGGCAGAGAATAACCTTCCTGCTTCTGTAGTTATTCTCAATTTCCAAGATGTCATATACTGAAGTATTAATAGTATATCCCGTACCTACCACCTTTAACAAACAATTATTGAGCCTCTACTGGGTGTCAGGCACTCTTTTAGACTGAGAGGAGAGAAATGCATAAGACACAATTCCTACCCTCAAGGAGGCCTTTTAAGAAGGCAGAAAAAAAATTAGAAAAATTCACACATTTCCCCTACCCCAAAATGACATCTGAAGAATGGAAGAGAATAAACTCCCAATGTGACTTTGAATATTTCACTCAAATTTGCGATTTGGGGCTCAGTAAACAGAGTGCAAATTATTCGCTCCCTCTTTTTGCCACACACACACATGGGCATGCATGGGTGCACACACACACACATTTCTGCAGCAAGCATGTCCTTGTCCGGCTGGTCCATGTTGATCAGACAGGCACTAGAAGTTAATTAAAGAAACAAATCCTCAGAGTTTCTGGTACATAAGCCAACTCCAACTTAACCTTTCAGTGAGGTAAGGGTAAAGGAATCTGACAAACACATTTAATTTCCTGTGAAATGCACAGAGGCTCAGAATCTAAGAGGGAAGCAGGATTTAGACAAATACATTTGGGGTTTGATCACACAGGACACATAAAACCCTTTTGTTTCATTTATCAAAGCTCCAGGCCTGCTGGGTCTCGCCCATCCTTGACATGCACACCCATCCTCTATCTGAGTCTCAGCCTTTTGGGTTCCCCCTTTGGACTTTCTCCTTCCCTGGGGAGAGAAACCAAAGCCACTTTGTGGTGGTGTGATGGCCGAGACTTAGGTCACAAGGCTCCCTCCATATCTGACCAAGCGGTGACTTCCCCATGTTCTGGTCCTACTTTCGAACTTTGCTTAAATGTGAGGGAGACAATTATTGTTGGGGCAAAAAGGAGACTCTGTAAGAGGGCCCCTTTGTTACTCTCCAGGCTTCCCTTCAGCTCCCAGGTGTCCTGAGACCTGTTCACTTGATCCCTGAAGGAAGAAATGAGTTTCATTCCCTCTCAGACCTCTGCTGAGATCCAGACAGCCAAATGAATTTTTTAGAAAGACCACAGCTGGCTTGTCAGGACACAGGTAACAATATAAAAATAATTGAGAGAGGAAAAAATCCCAGAACCCCTTGGGTGTCATTTTCACAAAGTTTTCTTCTGGGTATCCTTAAAGGTTCAGGGTTATTCTTTGGTTCCCTTCTCCTGTCTTCCTTAGCAATTTTCCTCTATCTCTTTCTTTTTCTCTATATTTTCCCAAAAGCATACTAATGTCTATAATCCTGAACCGAGTTGATCCCAAAAGTTGTTTGCTTTTTGTATGTGTGTGTTTTTTTAAGGGCATTTCTCAGACGAAACACAACCCTGGCTGCAGCTGTAGGCTGCTGGGATTTCTGTGCCTTGTTTCAATGCATGGCCCCTTTCATGAAATCTGGGGCAGTTAATGGAGGTGGGGTTGGAAAAAAAGAGGAGGAGAAGGAAGAGAGGCATGAACCTTTACACCCAAAGTGGGACTTCAGAAGAATTTACAGCCATCTTTTCTGGAGACCGTTAAGATTTTATTACCCTAGTACTAGCAGTTACAATGCGCCATAGAACGCAGAGCTGAGCGCATGCCAGGGATTCCCCAGCTCCCTGGAGCTGGGAGGAGGCCAGCTGGACTGCAGCGCTCACCTCAGGAAGAGAGAGGGAGCAAGCTTAAGTGTGAGGTGGGCCTGGGGGAGAATACAAGCCCAGAAAGTAAGTAAGGCATCGCAGAGTCACGACTCAGGCTCTGCAGTCAAACAGAGCTGGCTTTGGGTGACTTTCTGCCATTTACTAGCTGATGATATTAAATGAGTGGTTTAATCACCCCAGGGCTCAGTTTTCCCATCTCAGTTTTCCCATCTGCCATCATCATGGCACCTGCCATATTGGATTGTTGTGAGGATTCCATAAGACAAAGCCTGAAAAGAATTTAGCACAGTGTCTGGTTCACAGTAACAGTACAAGTTTAATAACTATAAATAATGGTATGTAGCAAGAGAGAGACTGCCCTGTAGGGATCACAACTGCCCTAAAGAGCCCCTTCCAAGGCGCTCTCACCAAAGCCTGCTAGCTTCTTTGGATGTGAGGGGAAAGCATAGGAAAAAGGAAGAAAAATAAAAGAAAAAAGAAGAGGTGATAAAAGCAAAAAAGACCCATGGAAGGGGGGAATGACTGGAAAAAAGACATGCACAAGAAAATTAAGTGAAAATAAATAGAATATGGAAATTGTCAAAGAAGTTTTGCAGCTGGACGTGGACTGAACAGGAAATGTGGAGGAGAGGCGTGGGAGTCGAAAAACGTGCAGGGTTCATTTTGCTGGCAAACACCTCCTCTGGGGAGGTAACAACTCCTAAAAGTCGTGAGCTTTGTAGAATGAATCTAAGCAGCAGAGCAAATCTTTCCAAAGAACATATTACCTCACGGGATACTTTCTGTCAGTCTCAATGCCTTCCTCACAACTCCCAGGAAGCCATTTGATAAATGCCCACCCCTATCTCCCACAATCTCACAGCTGCAGGCTTGACTGAAACCCTAAAAGGGATTCTGATCCTTAAGGTAATCCTCCACACTTCCTGCTATGCATGCCTCTGCTGAAGGGTGGGAGTAAATTATCCCATGCCTGGACCTTAGTAAGTGCTCAGTAAATGTCTGTTGAATTAATGGATGTATAATGTGGTATACTTGAGGCGGCCTAGGAGCCAACAAGACTGCTCCCGGGGACAGGATTTCTTTCTGGGGGGAGGAAATATTCTGGAATCAGATAGTGGTGATAGTTGTATAACTGTGTGAATGTACTAAAACCCACTGAAAGGTGCACTTTAAAATGGTGACTTTTGTGGTATCTGAATAATATCTCAGTAAAATAATTTTTTTTTTTCTTGAGTTGGAGTCTCACTCTGTCACCCAGACTGGAGTGCAGTGGCTGCTCCCAGCCACCGCAGCCTTGACCTGCTGGGGCTCTGGGGATCCTTCTGCCTCAGCCTTTCAAGTAGCTGGAATTACAAGCCCGTGCTACCATGCCCCGCTAATTTTTTTATTTATTGTAGAGATGAGGTCTCGCCAAGTTGCCCAGGCGGGTCTCGAACCCGCTGACTCAGGCAATCCACTCTCCTCAGCCTCCCAAAGCGTGGGATTACAGGCTGAGCCACCGAGCCCGGCTAGTAAAATAAATTTAAAAGCACAAGCTATAGGCTGGGCTCGATGGCTCAGTCTGTAATCCCAGCACTTTGGGAGTCTGAGACGAGTAGATTGCCTGCGCCTGCGGGTTCAAGACCAGCCCGGGCAACTTGGCGAGACCTTGTCTCTACAATAAAATAAAAAATTAGCAGGGCATGGTAGCACACACCTGTAGTTCTGGCTACTTGGAAGTCTGAGGCGGAAGAATCCCCAGAGATCAGCAGATGACTCTGCCACTGCACTCCAGCCTGGGTGACAGAGTGAGACTCTGACTCAGAAAAACAACAAAC